>APFE031271433.1:0-12813 GCA_000404065.3 Pinus taeda | reverse complement strand
CCACCGGGCAGATCCGATCTACTACCACCGAGCGATCAAGGATCTTACTTTGCCACCACCGGGCAGATCCGATCTGCTACCACCGAACGATCAAGGATCTCACTTCGCCACCACCGGGCAGATCCGATCTGCTACCACCGAGCGATCAAGGATCTCAGTTTGCCACCATCGGGCAACTCCTGTAGCCACTAAGGCTCTATAGTTGGTTTCAGGCTGACCACAAACCATTACAAAGTGGTTTTGAGATCTCCACGAACTTTCAAATGCCTTAGCAAGGCTTACATTCAACATTTGAAGTTTCTAGTACATACAATGACTATTACAATAATATGTTAGGGAGTCTATCCCACAAACCACACTAAAAAAAAATCTACTTTGTTGTCCACCATAACTTTGTTGCTGCTCCTTTATCTCAAGTTTACATCTTGGGCATCTTTGTCAGATCACTTCTTGGAACTCCATGCTTAACCTGTTATTTGTTAGAATAGCCAATTCTAACAAAATAACTCCATATTGAAGTGGCTAATTTCAATATGTATATCAATTTAAATTCCAAATAAAATGCTTCACCAAAAAAAACATATACCCAAGTATGATCTAGCCTGATCCACAGTCTTCAGGCCACACACAGGGCGCCAAGCTGCCACGGCGAAAAACAAGAGCCAATGCAACCCCGTACTAAACGCTCCCCTTGCAGCATTCTCAAAGTTCCATCAGCAGCAAACCCACTGGTAATAACAAATTTAATGGAACGGTATATATGTCGAACAAACAGTAAAGAAGACTGGAATCCAACTGTTCCCAGCATTAAGAAGCCATAACATATGCAAGCCATGTATCCAAAGAAGAACTTGCATGAAGCCAGTCATATAATATCATGCAAAGTAATAATAAAAACAGTATCAAATACGAACAAACCAGTTGATCCTCCACATAAAACAAACCTCCATGCGGCGAAACACTATGACGAGCATTTGCATAAGAGAGGCCTTAGCGGTGGTCTGAATAACCACTTTTTTTTTTTTTTGCTGCCCAAGTAAACATTGTAGCAGGTGCACGTTCAACTTCTTTTCATTTCGGTTTCACGTGCCAGAGGCCCTTCAATCTGCATCTGGCCTTAACAGATCTGCGCAAGCAAGGGACGGTGATGGCTTTCTTCGGCACGATATTCTCACTAACCGGATACGTAAAATCGCCATCTGGAACTATAACGATCCCCGCAGGATGCTGTCCACCACCGCTTGGCACTCTGCCCATTTCCCAGACAACGCAAGGCCTACTGATCCATAGACTGGATTTTACCATCCTGCCGCATGCTTCGCATAATAGGAACCTACAATCACTGAATGTCTGTGATGCCTATACACCTAGAGGAGAAACGGTGTTATTCATCGTATCTAATGACCCATGATTCTCGCGTCACAACAACGGAGCTGCTGTAGGTGTTGTGGCCATCCGAGAGCAGCCTGAGCCTCATGGCTGCCTCCAATCTACAGTGAGCCTCTACTACTGCGCCTCCTCACCAACAACGCCCTCTCCTATCTGTCCAAACAGCCAATTTGGCCTCCACCGAAGAGAGAGTAGCACGCACGCACCATCATATTCACCACAACACATCCAAATCGCTGCAGACTGCATTATGGCAGCTGCGCCTCCTTTGAGGCTGCGCCCTTTAGCCCTCGTCTTTGCGCTCTGCGTCAACGCTGCTTCACAACAGTATCTCCATCGACCCACATGATGATGGAGAAACAAAAAGTAGTTTATTTCTCTATGCCCAGGAGCAGCCCAGCCCACAAGGGGCTAGGCCCTCAGGCTCTGATACCAAGATAAAATTAGCTCAATCTAATAATATATTCTATTGATTAATGAATGAGGAGATTACAAGATATTTATACAATTAATAGTCTCAAGATAGGAATGCTATCTTAGACGTACAGTAGTGTGGTTGAGAGATTCTCTCAACCACACACTAAACTAGGAGAAACTATATTTTAGCTTATTCCTATTATGTAGGAACAAACTCCTCATTTAGGAAATTACAACCATAGACAAGTAGGAATTAACTATTTCCAACTAAGGGCAGGGTACCTCTGATTTTAAAGTAGAAAACAAACTTGGTGAAGGAGGGTTTGGATCGGTCTTCAAGAAAAGTGCCTAAGTAATCTTTCATTAAGCATTATGGAGCCAAGGTGAAAATTAGGTAACTTGAGAACCTAATGAAAAAAGACACATTGATATTAAAATTATTTAATTAATAAAATATCATTATAAAATTATGCATTTTAATTTGAATAAATATATTTATGTGTTTTACAATGCAGTCTATAGTAAGCTAAACTTCATTCCACGTATATACCTATAAACTAAACAAAAATTTGATTTTTATTTCACATAATTTTGCCATCATAATAATCTACATAATGATTTAGCCTAGTGAAATATATATATGCTCATTTCATACACATTATAATTCACTATATGCTCATTTCATACACATTATAATAAAAATTCCTCAATTTTTTTTTGAAACACCATGATATGAATCATTTCATGGACTACATCTCTAGCTTTGCTGAGCTCTATCTTGACCGGCCTTTTCAACCGATCCACACAATCACTACTTCGGTCAATTTAGTGAAAATCATTCCGGGCTACCATAACCTTTTTCATTACACATGGACAATCTTTTCCAACAACTTGACACTTCTTTCTGGCAACTCAAATCGACCTCGGTGGCCATCAACATATGGAGAACTAATTATCACGAAATCCAACAAGTAAATAACCTACACACACCAACTTGAAACTTTTTATTTATTTATGATAAAGCATCATCATACTTCATACGTGTGATTCCTTTGCCTCTTCTACTTAATCGATTTGGCCTTCACTGCATTCCAATCTCTCTCGATCTCCACTCAATCCGCTGCTAACAGTCTCCAGATTGTCACTCTGTAAATCTTCTATGCCAGCAAGATCTCTGCCATGATGTGTTTATGCATTGACCTTTGGTTCCTTTACATTGATTCATGTGCAAATGTTTTTCTATTATCAGATGAATCAATAAACACACCCAATCACACTTTCAGATCTGACGGTAGCTATTAGCTTTCAAGCTCCAATGGGTTGTGTAAATTTATATTCCATAATATCTTTTAAGGAAGAAACTTCCCGGAATTTTATTGTATTAAACCATTATAAATGGTTACGTGAGTTGGAAATAATTGACTTTCAAGCTCCAATGGGCTGTGTAAATTGTGTACTTATTAGATTTATAGAAACATAAATCTTGACTAGTACTGAATATGGTTTATAAATTTTGATTAATTTTTTTCAACACCGTTTTGTTATTTTTCTGCGAAATCAATATCTATAAATTAATAATCATCTATATATAAAATTTTTTGTTTTTAGTGAAATTATGAAAAAAGTATTTTGCAATGACCGGATTTTGTATTTACCGCAATTAGTATCTATTTCCGTAGGTTGTTATATTTTGTATGTTCTGCAATTAATATCCGTTACGGTAGCAGAATCCATGGTTAAATAGGTTGCAGCATTCCAAAAGAAGAAATAAAATTGTCAAAAACATGACATTTGGCTTCCAGATGGTTAACAACCCACTGAGATGTCTTGGCAAGCTAGAAAAAGTCAGAGATCTTGAAGTCAAAGGCTGAGTCAAAGTCATAAAGAGATGGGACTCTTAGTTATCAATCTCGTAGGTGTCAGATTTGCTTATAGTTTCTAGGCTTAAAACTTTTTCAATCTTTTTTATCATTTGTATAAATAGCAATAAGCAAGCCACAGAAAAAACACAATAATAGTTATCATTATTATTACGTTTATAATCTTTTTGTGGACAAATTGATACTATATTCTCTTAATATAAGTTCTTTTTACCTTCTAAATGCGTGCGTCAAGAATTGTTTTAAATTTCACTTACAGGGTACTCATAAACTAAAATATCAAAAAGAGTTTGTTTATGTTGGGCATTTTTGATATCATTGTTTAATTGTTTTAGCATTTAATTTCAATTTCTTTGAGTCATTTCATCGTTTATATTTAACTTTTGATATGCTAAACATGCTCCATTTTAGATTTCATGAGTAATTAATCTTGAGTTAAAGTTTTACATTTTAGATTTCATTGTCATTTTTTGTAAGCAATTTATCTTTTGCAATCTAAATTTCGTTATTAGTTTTTTCCTGGGTTAATTAAATTAAACATTTTTTTAGCAGCTAATGCATAATGAGTTCAATCCCAGCCGTAGAGTTAAATCATTTTATTTCATATTCAATTTTTAAGTATTTCTTTTCGACACTTAGAAATAAGTGTGGATTTCTATAATATAGATAAACTATTTTATTTTTCAAAATCTGAACTTAGATAAGATTTTAGATTGAAAGAACATGCACATTGATTCTCATTATTAGTCTCTGCCTCCGACATAGCAGGGACTATAGCGTTCGATCGAGCGTTGATCATGTATTAGTTGTCGTTGACCGCGCTGTTCACCGAAATTTAACCTAATGTTTGGGCATTTCAATTTGATGCAATGGCATTTTAACCAAAGTTTTCACTTGCACCTCTTATTGGAAACCTCACTTGTTTTGAGGCACATTACGAATGTACACGATTATTTTATCCAAAGTCCGGTTGCAGAAATGTTGGGACACTGCTTTTATCCAAAGTTCGTTTTCTGTGACCAAATATTGGGACAAATGATTTTATCTCGAGTTTTTTTCCACCTACAACAACTATGCATGTAGATTGCCACGGTTATCGACCAAGAAGCCGAAAGCCTGCCACTTGCAGTGCATGTACATTGCTGCCACTTGTAATGAATGTGCATTGCCACCGTTATATGGTGCCTTAGGGAAGCACATCGATATTGTGAAGATGTGCAAGTAGACATCTCACATTCTTTCTTTCTGTCAACTGAAATCTCATCTTTCTACTGGTTTTTTTTTAAGCCCAATGCTGTTTTTCACATCCCCAGTTCGAATCTCCTCAGCTCAAGTGTTTGGTGATTGGCATATCGAAGCAAATAGAGCTCGGTGATGCATTGATTGCTGGATTGCATGTGTGTATCTTGTGGGCGCCGGGGCGGTGAGTAAACCCGATTTGCGGAAATGGGTGACAAGGCTGTGACTCTAGAAGCCATTAACAAAGAAGCTGTGGATTTGGTAAGGAGGACTTGAATGCCTTTTGAGTCTTTTACTAGGTGTTTCTGTGGAGCTTTGAGATTGATTTTCTGAGGTTTGTTAATGCAGGAAAATATTCCCATCGAGGAGGTTTTTGAGAATCTAAGATGCAGCAGGGAGGGTTTGAGCAACCTAAATAGATTATTATTTTCTTCCAATAAATTATTTTTGTCTTCCAAATAGATTAGCAGAGCAGGGTTGGAAGTTCTGTACTTACCTCTTGGTTGAGCGCTCTAACTCGGCTTAGTTGCAAACTTGCAGGCTTTTGTTTCAAAGAAATATCCAGCTCAACTTTCACTTACCACCTTAATCTGCTTTTTGAGAACCTTGCAGTCCGCTGCTTACTCTTTCTCGACAGCCCCAGCGCAACTGCCTGAGAATCGGCAAAAAATTGAAACTCCGTGATGCAGATGCAGAACAAGATGCTAGAAATTGTGAACCACACACTGATAAACACACGCACAGTCAAGGTAGGTATGTTGTTAGAAAATTAAACACAAATATGACAATAATTAATTAATTACATGCTATTAGTTAGTTACATTTTCTTCTGAATATCTTATGATATGATTCCTTGTTTGTTTATAGGTTCTTCCTGATGATACCCCTTCAGAATTAACACGAGAAGATCTACACACCTAGAGTGTGGTGACTGCAACATAATTAAGACGAGAAGATCTACATACCTGAAGTGTGGTGACTGCAGCAGCGATAGGTACCTTGGGACAACCTAGGGCTAATAATTAACTACATTGTGAAGAAGTTTCTCATGCACTTATGTATGTTGTGTTGCACCTCAACATCATCCCTGTGAGAAACACAGAACCACAGTTGGAACATAACCACATTTGGAATGTGTGCATCCTCTTATGTGCACCTGCTTCGGAGGGTAAAAGGTGAGAGGTTTGTTGCCCTGGAATCTCATGTATCAAATTATGTTCTTCCTAGCGAGCATGGCCCTAGTTTAAAGAATACTAAATTACCAAGCCCATTCTCTGGGCGGGATATTATTATTCAACCTTGGGTTGAAATAATCTTTAGCAACTCTTCACGCTAGATAGAGTTTCTGGCAAGACAAAGCTCTCTGTGAAATTGAGTTCTTTTAAAAATTTATGCAAATAGCACATGCACCCTGTGAAAAAACATCACTACTAAAAAACAACACCACAGTAAAATTATTAACCATCAAAATATTTCTAGATTCATTAATTTTATTGCTACATCAAACACAATCCTCCTAAGCAATTTTGAGTAAGAGATTCCTGAAAGTTTTCAACTTAATGGAAATCAGGGTCCTACAACTGCAATTGGTGGAAATAGCAATTGGTAGAAATAGAGTGTAGCACAATCGGGTTTCACTGGATTTCTACAGATTCTCCATGCCTTGCATGCCCGCTCTGCTTACAGTTACCATGGTGAAATAGGTGAAGTGATAGTAAACCCTTGTTCTCACTGAAACATAATACATCTGAGCGATAAGACTTTTGTCAAACATTAAACACTAGAATTGAGATTTAGATACTCACATGTGGCGTAATGCATATTTTGATGATTTCCACCTTCAGCCTAATGCATGTTTTGATTATTGCCTGTTTTCGGTCGTATTGCATGTGGCGTATTGCCTGTTTTAGATACTCACATGTGGCGTATTGCATGTTTTCGGGCGTTCCGTGTACCCAAGTGCGCCATTCAAGTTCTTTATTATAACAATACTTCACATCAGGATGTAACCATCACCACCACACTCAATAGAATCCCTTCCAAATGCAAATTCAATTGATCAAGTTGCAGAAAAAAAACTTGGGTGGGATAGATCTGTGTGGTCGTGCTACGTTCTCTCTTTTCTGGAATCCGCATGAAGACCAGGTATGGGTAGGACCTCCTTACCAATGTTGCGGACTCATTCCATTTAATGCAGGTTATTCCTCACCCTCAGGCCCATCAGTCTCCATCCATTGATCCCATGATCCTTTCCTTCCATCCCATCTAATCAAGGATGTGCATGGCCAGGCGATGTATAATGATGAACCCATCCCATTTAATCGAGGCTAGCATGGTTAGTCGATGTATAATGATAGACAAGTGTTTAAAATGTTAGAACATGTCAAGGATATAAATACCATCGAGAACCATGTCAATGCACTAGCCTCATATAATGTAATTAATTTGCTATAAATAAATTTGTGGGCCCATATCTTGGCCACTCTTCCACACCATTGATATCATGTCCTTCCCTGTGTCATCGTGGTTGTCCTTCACCATAGATTCTAAGTGTTCTAGCATAAAGTCATAAAGTCGTGCTTATGTGCTACCAGATCTCGGCACAATCAAATCTAGAGTTGATCGTCCCGTCCTCAGTTCTCTGACCCTAACAGCTCATGTATTAGGCACCCTTGCCCATGCCACCTCAACCGGACAGAAGCACCGAACCTTGCTTTACCCCGCTACAGAAGAGAATTGCTCTAGCGTGGATGCTTTTAACCAGTGACCTTTTGGCGAAGGTTATGATCCACAAGTGAGTGAGTGCCAGGGCTATACGCAGACCTTTCTTTTTACCCACAGCTTAGAGCGAATCTATTAAGGAAAATATGCAGCAAGACAAACCTACTTTTGAATTATTGAGTCTACGCTGGAAATCTACTATTATATAAGTAATAGTTTCGAACTCCAATGCGCGATCCTTGCATCAGCAGAGATCTGAAAAATGGGAGGGAAAACATCTATTATATCAATCATAGTTGTGGATTTAAGCAAAACTATAGTTTAACTGATCATAAGTATACTTGATGGCAATTACTTCAATGGAAATGATAAGGTGTTGTTCTGTTACTTCAAGTTCCTACTAAATAAAATGCTATACTAAATGGAATGCTATGTTAGAATGGTATATTAAATTGAATGCTATGTTAACACCGAGGGACATCTCCTAATGGTATATTAAATGGAATGCTATGTTAGAATGGTATACTAAATTGAATACTATGTTAGCACCTAGGGACATCCCCTATGTATCAAGTGCGGATTAACATCCATGTAATAATGGTCTTGTTTTACCGGAGAACATGTGCGTAAATGTATTTTTCTTGCACGTCATATTTATCCTATTCATCATTCAGTTCTTAAATTTGTTTGTCTGAGTTAGTTTGAAACGTTAATGTAATATAAAGACTTGTCTGAGTTATTTTAAATCTTGATATAATATAAACAAGTGATATTGTTTTTTCATAAATAGTAATTATCATGATTGATTTATTGTGTTTTTTTAGAGAGATAACTAAATATCAAGTTTTTACTTTTAAGTAAATCAATGATTGACTGACTACAAATTTATTATAGTTTTGTTTAATTTTGTTCATTAATTTCAAATGCTCTCCTGAAATAATATAGCATAAAAGTTGTTTAGCTATTTTCACTGTTTAGCTATTTTCGATCTTTGTGTTGATATATTTTGATTCATGACAATATTTCCAACAAAAGAAATGAAGTTTTAATTATATCATGGAGAGTAAATTCAAATTGTCTCGTTCCTTAAAGAACTGATTGGAATGCAGAGGAATTTTCCATCGGCCAATGATACCAATAGTTGGTATATCATGACAGAAATTTAGTTGGGGTTTCCATGTTCAGATCTGCTTTTGCATCAACAGTGTAACTAGTTCGAACAGTAAAATCTAGTTGGATGGGCGAACGATCATTCCAATAGATTATTGCATCGGTGAAATAGTTTATTGTGCAATCAGTGATTCAATAATTGCTCACTGTTGATAACTTAGAACGTTCTTGCAGCCCTTACTTTGTAAGGATTTAACGGCTAAAACAATGTCACAACAAACACTGAAGAGATCATATAGGATCACGGAATGCCTGAAATGTCTCTTATCTTTAGATTTATATTCATATTATATTTTTCTGATTTGAAAACTTCCTAGTACGTACTCTTGAGTCAATTTTCAAAACATATGGCATGGCATCGACCTTAAAACTATGTTGGGGCTTGCGAATAAATCACTTAGTGCCTCAGATTGTGGCACTTTTTCTTTGGAACAAGCTCTCAATACTATGATACAAGAAAGATTATTCCCCTGGAACTTTCTCTGTAGTCCTCCAAGGTATGCTTAAACTAAATTTCTGAATACTTAATGGTGTTTGCAATATTATGAATGATTGTATTACTGAGTACAATACCGCAGTACACTCAGAAGATGGAAAGAAAAATGAAAGGATTTCGGCACCTGTAATGCAGGGAAACATCACTGCACTCCTATCAAAAGAGGGATACTAGCGCACGTCTCTTTTCATCAATTCCAAACCTATAATTAGTTTATTATCTGATTTCAGGCCCAACAGGGACTACCGCCGCTTGCGAATCTTGTTATGAATCTTAATTTTAATGAAAGATAAAAAACTAATAAATGTCCAAATGGTAGTTAATCAATGATCTATAATTATCTAAATATCTACACTAAAATGACTATAAATATCTACACTAAAATGATTAAAATTTTCAATTCCTTGAAAAAAAAACACAGATCTCTTAAGATCAAAAAGTCTTTTAAGATCCTTTTAAAATCCCCTTTATAAAAATTTTAAATTATAAACCATCGATTCCATGCAAAGTGGGGAATATTTAATTGTTGATCATTAGAGGGCTCCTATTATAGGTACATGGCCCATAGTTCTTACGCTAGATGAAATTCTTATAGGGATGGAAAATTTGATCGTTTGAAGATACTTGACTTTTCAATATTTATTACAAATTTTCGTATAGAGAATGTACATTGGGCACAATTTTTAGATTTAACTCCTCTTTAGGTTTAGGAAAATTAGCATATATTTGAAAAGTGCACTTTTAGTTTGAGATTGTTTGGAAGATAGTACCCTTGAAACAAAATTTATAGATATATTTAAATATCTTTGTTTTATGATTATATTTAAATATTTATTATAATTAATTGATTAAAGATGATGTTTGGGTTTTATAGCTAATAAATTTATATGAACGTTTTTGAAATGTTTAATGTTCAAGAAAGATAACTTACATATCATTAAGTACATCTCAATAATTTAACAGACCAGGATACTTTATTTATAGGAAATTTAAAATATTTTTACACAATTCAATCTTTAAAAAACTTTTACATTATGATATTCAACTATGAAAAGTTTTATACTCTCATAATTTAAATTAATTACATAATTTTTAATTTTAAATCGTATTTCATAGGTACCCACAATGCATGAATGATATATTGTTTATTAAAAAATTAAATATAAACTCATGTATATTAATAAATTAATTTTACATATATAACATTGATTTTAGTAAAACATTTTCATTATAAGCCGCAAACAACTAATTCAAAACAAAATTTCCAAATAACTTTATTATCGAATCAAACTAATCAATTGAGGTGGTAATTTACAACAAAATCTCGCATAACAGCAACCATCATCATCAAGGCCTCACGGTGTCTTATATGAACGATGTGAAAAGAAAACTGAAATGGAGACTGGAACCGTGCAAATTTCATTGCAGTGTGTAGTATCAGACGTCTTAATCCTCTGATTGAATTCGATGACACACAGCATACTGTTTCTGCGTATGGCCCTTCTACAATTTTTAATATGATTTAGCCTTACCCCTCATCTCCGCAGTCAGGCACGGAGTTCAGCGCGGCGAGATGGAGATAGAACCACGCTCTGCATCGCTGGGGGAGTTGGGATCAACTACTGTGTTAGAAATTGCGATGTCAGACTCGACACACGTAACGGTAACATTTTCTGAAACAGAGGCTGCCTCTCTTAAACCCAACTCCTCTTTACTGCTCGCCGAACTTGTAGCCGCTGTTGTATCGATCTTGGAAATAGAAGTCCTCTCTGTAGTCATCATCCCTGATCTAGTAGATGCAGAAACGACCTCTGTATTGCCCAAAATCCAAGGGTGACCTGCATCCACATTTCTTTCTTTATTAGTTTTCGATGTTTAGACCAGTTCAACTTAATTTCATTGCATATTTAGAAAATATTCAGAAATCCAACCAAATGAGTATGAAATAGAAAAAAAAATTAAAATATTCTCAAAACTTAAAATAAGAATGAAATAGATATTTTTTAAAAATATTCTCAAAACCTAAAATAAAAATGAAATCGAACAAATTTTAAAATATTCTCAAAACGTAAGATAATATTATAACAGGAAGGGTAATGTACTTAGGATTTGGTCGCAGGACAAGCGCTTCCAATGCCTCTTCTGTAACATTCCAAGAACAAGATCCTTTGCAGAATGAGATACAGAGCTCCATCGACCAAGGGTAATATTTGGCATTGTATCCCGACCTAGTATTTGTTCATACGTGGTGGCCTCATTCTCGGCCAGTTTGAAAGGTAACCTGCCACACAGAAGAATATATAACACTACTCCAGCACTCCAGATATCAACCTCATACCAGTACCCTCTCCCACCTCGCATTTCTGGTGCAGAATATCCCACGGTTCCCACGTTACCATGCACAATATACTGGTCTGTGAATTAAACCAATCACGATTAATAAAAGAAGAATTTATATTCATTGCAATGAAAAAATTGTGCCACACAAGAATTCGATCGATGTTTTCTTTCCTTGTCAATAACCCTACCTGGCTCGACATGAATCGCTCGATCAAAATTTCCTAGTTTCGTGGTCCATGAATTATATTCTTGATCGTTTGATATAAATATGCTTGAAAGCTTTACGTCTCGGTGAATAACGCTTCTCGCATGGCAGAATTTGAGAGATTCCACGAGAGATTTTATTATTTTGGCTGTCTCTACCTCAGGAAAAAGCTCACCTGGTTTTGCCTTGTGACTGAGATCTCCCCCGCTGCAGAGCTCGGTCACTACGTGCATATACTTGGGCCTAAGCGGTGGCCGTGACTCCGTCCATATACCATCTAAGAACTTCAAGATTCCGGGATGGCCCCCGCCGGAGTTCAAGGCGTGGAGTATTATTAACTCAGCATGTGCATTCTTGGTGTCCGGCATTGTCTTACAGGCCACTTCTTGCCCCGTGCTCCTGCAAATGCATCTGTGCACCTTTCCGGTTTGTCCTGCTCCAATGATACTTCCAAATTCATACGTGCTTTCGAAATATTGCAATTGGGGATAGTCTCCGTGTCCAAAGCATTTAGCGCAGAAAAAGAAATCTATCCCGCGCACTATCACACGGTCAAAAATATTCTCCGTCGTGCTCATGGCTGCAGACGATCGTTCTGTGATAGTGGCAAGGTTCTTTGATATCCTCTACTTCGACCTCTTCTCGTGTAGCTGTTTCCACAGCCAGCCCAGAATTTTGATCTCTTTCTCTTGCTATGTTTTTTTCAACGTACACTGGTTGTTGCACACCGAATATTCAAACAATATTGCAGTTGTGCACAAGCTTGGTCTTGTCACACTATATATAGAGCAAGAATATCGGTATCTCAAAGTATAAGCTAGGTGGTACATATGGGCATTGCCAGTAGTAATCTCCCAACGTCGCTTTAAGATGCCTAACTTTTTTCCCCACATAACGGCGATATTGAACACCTACGGTGTAATGCTGTCAAAAGTCCTTGGTATGTGTTGAAGTGG
>APFE031271429.1:0-65842 GCA_000404065.3 Pinus taeda | reverse complement strand
TGTTTGCCCTCTTTAGCTCCTTCTCTATCATCCTTGATCATCCATCTCAGATTAAGGCATCAGCGCTCAGTCCTACCTTGCCCAAAGATCCCCCTGCAAAAAACTGTGCTCAATCCCCGCACCCTGAATTGCACTCCCTCCAATTGCCACCAAAAACCCAAAAATCTTTAAATCAACCCCCCTTATCAATTTACTAGCCTAATATCTTTGATCCTAATTGGTCAGCTTATCATATTGAAAGATCTACCGAATCTGACCCGAGAGAACCTTCTCATACCTCGTAGGGCTAGCTACGAGGTGAAATGGTTTGATGTAGCCTTGAGAGTTTGTCTATCTCAGCCTAGGTGAATTCCAAGTGCTAACAAGACCAATACAATGAACTCTACCGGAATCAAAAGAATACATGTCATGATATTTTCGAGTAATGTCAAAGCCCAATTTCTCCATAATGGCTTTTGGCATCAGATTATGGGAAGCTCCAGAATGAAACATGGCATTGTGGATGACATACTCGTGCAATATAAGGCTTATATAGAATGGAGGAACTTCACTATCCTCAGACTGACCTTCTAAAGTAGGGCCAAAGATGAGCTCAGGGTGATCATCTTCTACATTGACCATATCAAATAAAGGATCTATGTTCAAAATTTTGGACACTTGGTGTTTATAACTATTGTTCTTCATCAACTCAATCAAAGGAATTGAAACTTTTAATTTAGCAATCTCATTTTCTAAACTAAAAGCTGAAGCTTTATCTACCTCTTTGATTGGAGGGTCCTTCTTTTCAACCTTTTCCTTTGTTGCACCTTGCTGATTGGTCTTCTCATTTGCAGATGATCCTTTGCTGGAAGTTGGGTCAGCAGGCTCCTTCCCTTTCTTCTGAATGTTTGAGGAGTCATTCTTAGGTTGTGTTTCCTTTCTCTTTTGAGCCGGGATGAGTGGTACATATCTGCTTCTCAATAAATATTGTTTTTGTTGTGCCGTCAATGCATTCATATATCCTTGTTGATAATCGTCTGACTTGTCCTCCAAAACTGCTTCATTTGCTAGTATGTAATCTTCATCCTTTTGAACTTCAGGGACCTCCGAATATTCTTCATCTTCCATGAGATAGATGGGCAAACCATCAGCAGTAAATAAATGATTCGCCTCAACCACCGGACCATCATCATCTTCACTCTCCATCCCATGTACATAGTTTTGCTACAAAGGAGTTTTGACTTGTTGTTGCGACTGATCTTGTGCCTTCTGCTCCCTTTGTTTAATCCTGAACTGAGGTTGTTACTATCCCCTAAAGTTTGGATTTCTTATTGTGGTTTTAGGCTTATCTGCAATTGTTAACTAATCAAACATCTTCTCAATTTTCCGGAGTATATGATCTGCCTTAACATCTGAGGAAGATGCTTCTTCCTTTATAGTCACCTTCTTTTCAGTTTTCATCCTTGCTCTTTTGGCTAGCAAATTTGCCTCTACACTCACTGTGTTCTTCTGCATATCCTCAAGTGTATTAGGATCTATTTCTCTCAATCGATACGCCATATCAACATCGAAACTGTCAGGAAATTTGATCAATGCTAACCCCATCAATGGTTTTATATCAGATGGAATGGCATTATAAACTATATTGAACCTTACACAGTAATCTTGGACACTTTCATCTACATTCCTTTTGATATTTTCATACTCAGATAAAATTTGTAGAGGATTTTTCTTTACGTCCCATCAATCCAGGAATTGTTTATGGAGAACTGGCAAAGTATTGATAGATCCTGCTGGTAATTCTCTGAACCACTTTCGAGCCTCACCTCGAAAACTCTACATAAATATTCTCATGAACACATTTTCGGCATCTACCTCATGAAGATCAAAGAAATCGTTCATCCTATCAACATGCTGCTGCGCTGTAATACCTTGAATGGCATCGAACATAGGTCTTTTAATGTGGTAATTAACTGGCATATCATCCAAATTCCGAGGCATAATGAGAGGTGCATATCTGGCAGCCATGACTCGAGGCGGATTTAAAATTGGTGCTGGGGAAAGAGGAGGATTTATGAAAACAAGAGTTGTTGATGTAGCAGAAGTGATGGGTATTTGAGGGGTAACGATAGGTTGATGAGGGAGGGAAGGTATAAATGGAGATGTTGAATGATTCACTGGAATATGGGGAATTGATGATGAGGCAAAAGATGTTGAAGCCGAATCAGAGACTTCAGGAATTCGATCAATGGTGATGGATGACTGAGGAGAGTTTTGAAGATTTCGGTTACTTATCAAGTTGGCTCATTGGATTTCAAGTTCTCTGGTGAATTCTGGGTCTGCGACTATGTCCAACAATTCACTATTAGATGTGGTTCTAAACAGGGAGAGACCAAAGTATTCGTCAAAAGGAAGATCTTCAAGGAATAGCCACTCTACTGGGCATGAATGAGATCTGAACACCATTCTAAGACTTGATAAAATTTCTTGTCTAAGTATTTGAGGGATAAGATTAAGATTTTCAAATACGGGAGGATGATCGAGATTGGGATTGGACCTGGTGTATCTTCTTGAAGCCAGTGTGTTCAAAGTTCTCAAGAGTTTTATATTGCTTTACAAATTTCCACTTTTCAGCCTACTGAATTCTAAACTTATCATCCAAAAGTTCAGAACTTATCAATTGTACTGGGTGATTTGTCTTTCTACGCCAGTGTGGTCACCACTATGTTAGAGCCCTAGATTGACCTCAGGCTTAATTGAAGCAATTCTAGGGTAACCACAAACCACGCTTAATCTGGTAGCTAGCCCTACCAGGACGGGAGAGGGCTCTCTCCTTGTCAATCTTAGTCAATATGACTACAAATATGGATTTTAGGCTAGGTATAGTAGCTCTAGGGTTTTTGATTGATTGTTGGTTTCGTTGCTGGATCAAATGGAGCAGGCAGCTTTGGGTCCAGGAAATCAAGTCAAGAATGCAGGGTGTTCTATGGGGAGAGGTAGGTAGGTGTTTTAGCACTTGAAATTGAGTGATATGGTAGGTCTAAGACTAGTAAGGAGCTAAGGAGGGCATGCAAAGATCATGAGTCCTCTTCAGACAGTAGAAAACATCAAAACTAAATGGATTCCCAAGGCAAAGCACTGTAACCAATGTATTCTACCTATCTATCTTGATTTCATTTAGTTAGAATAATGGATTAGATTTTGGTACACATAACACGTGAGAAAAACTAATGACAGAAGAATAAATTATGAAAAAACACTTTACCACAAGTATCCCATAAAAATAGCTGCAAATCCTGGTTTATTTCCTTGCCAAACTACTGATAAATGTGTACAATGTAGCTCAGAGCATCCAAGAGAGTCCAACCTTTGCTAATGATTGAAAAAATACATAATATAGACATCAAAACCATCTATGCTAGCCATCAGGGGTCGAATCCAAGAGATAAGGGACTGTTACAACCATTTCCCAACAAGGAACATGAATATAGGTAGTGGAACAACTTGCCTTTAAAACCATGGAAACTGATTCATTGACCCCCAAACCACCTCAAAATGATGAATCTACCCTCTAAGGTCATTTTACAATTAAATTTACATAGAATAACATCATTTATAATAATAAATTCATCCATGATGGGAGAAAAAGTCAACTTGTAGAAAAACCAGGCAAAATTTGGATTTTTAGGCAAACTGGCTCTATGCATAGCACCACTGGCCAGGTGCGTAGTGCCAATTCACAACTGATTTTGGAGGTCTTATCCTTAGCCAAATTGAGCCCAGGATAGCTCATTGGAAAGGTCTTCCTATCTAGTTTCTGGAACATCTTGAAGTTTTACATTTGGAGGTTATTTCCCCCCTCAAAAGTGGAATCTCCCAAGGCTGCTTCTATGTGTCCAAAAAGAGGCAGAGAGGTCATTTTTTGATGGTTTTTTTACCTTCAGGTGACCAATTTTTGCTCCAAAATTTTTTAAAATTTCAAGGATTGATTTTCTCATCATTATGAATCCAAATATGCAAACCATTTCTCCAAAAATTCTTCCAGTGAAAAGCTTAGCGCCGGTGGCACTATGCACCTAGGGAAAATTTTTGTGTTGCAAAATTCCAAAAATTGAAAATGACAAAAATTTGTCAAAACTTGCCCAAATTTGGCACAAGGCACTATCATAAATTGCTTTGATGGGCTAGTGAGGCTTAAGCCAAGATTTTTAGCTTGCCTTGCTCATTTTTTCTCCTTAAGGCCTTCCTTAACCTAGCCTTAAGCTTCCTCATCCTTATATTGCATATTTTGTTCCGGGTCATATAGTGGTAGGTCATGTGGCGAAGCATCTTCTTGTCTCTATTAGCCTTCTCAAGTAGACCATCAAGGCGTATATTGACCCTCTCAAGCCAAGTTTTCCAATCATTCTCGATCTCTTATTCAATGGAGGTCAACTTGACCTTTGCCTTCTTAGCCTTTTGCCTATTCTCCTTGATCATTTACAACTCCATGAGGACTTGCTTGTCGGTCAATTGTTTGTTTTCTTGCTTTAGATATTTTATGACCCACTTAGCCCTCTCTAAATTGTCTGACAAGGCTTGTATCTTAGCCTCTTTTTCCTTTATGATCATGTCTTTGACAATCCTTGGATCTTGGTATCCAAGTCAATGACATCAACTCCTTCTGTTTCCTCATGATCAAAAAGGTCAAAATCTCTTTCTTGCCCATCACTAGGATCCTTCTCATGCATATTTTTATTGCCTTTACCTTTACCCTTGTGTAGCTACCCAACCTGTACCTGTTTAGCTGAAGAAGAAGGCAAAGCCCCTTCCACTCCTTATGGAGATAACATTTGCCTGTGGCCTGAAGATGAAGGCGAGACCCCTTCCACACCTTGTGGAGATAATATTTGCCTGGTAGCTGAAAAAAATTTCCTAGTGCCCCTCTCATATGTCACAAATACTGGCACTCCAACAGTTTCAGTCTCTTGGACCTTTTCATGTCCTGAAGGTCCACCTTCTTCATGAGGCATTGATGAAAATACTTGAGGGCCTTTGAACATTTCATGAGAAATGAAGGTCTCCCATGGCATGTTAAGAAGTTTCAGCTGATGCAAAACAATGATTTTAATCAAAGAGTAGTGGTAGATGTTAGTTAACTGATGGGGTTATGATTTCTTCTTTACAATGAGTGCCATCTTTTCAGTGTTTCTGAATATGAAGTAGGGGATATTCATCATTCTCACCCTAGTGAAATGCATCAACAATCTAATGTGGTAGGCATACAAGTGGGAGAACCTACCTTCACAAGTAAAGTACTTGATGATGATCTTCATCAGTGGAGCAAACCTGTCCTCAAAGAATTTAAAGGGGAATACTCTCTTGAGTTTGTTATGGTATTTAGCCTTGATGTAAGGCTCATAGTACTCCCTGTCAATGTCCCAACCTTTCTTCCATTTCTCACCCACATTTGGAATACATGTAGCTTCTAAAATAATAGTTGATGACAAAGTGAATGTAACTCCAACAAGGTTTACTTCATTGTTGTCCAAATGCGTCACAAACAACCTTGCTAATTCATGATGAGATTTAACCCTTTCCCCCATTTCACATAAACTGAAACATGACTGATGTCTAAAACAAGAAATGGAAAAAGGGCAGGCTTGCAACTCCCTCAAACTGGTGGGATCCTCTCTGATATGTTTTCCTCCCTTATGAGGATTCCTACTTTGTGTGTCTCTCTCCCTGGAACTATCACTAAGGGTTTCATCTTCTAATTCATACTCACTGTCCCTTTCCATTGTTTTACAATTGTTTCTCTTGGGGTGAATGAAGTGTGGTGAATGAAGAGTGGTGAATTGGTGAATGAAGGTAAGATGAATATGAAGAGATTTGAATAGGAAAATAGGTGAGGGTGAACAGGAGTGGGAAAGGGATGTAGGGAGTGAGTAGGGTTAGTGAATAGTGTAGGGTTTGGGGTATATGTGTATAGGGTTTGGGATGTATGTGTATAGGGTTTGGGGATTAGGGAAAAGATTATGGAATGATGTCTAGGGAGTTATATATGAGGGGAATGGGGTCTAGGGAAAAGCAAATATATGATATAGGACAACAATAATGAATGAGCTTTTTTTTTTTAAATATATGAAACAATTTAGTGACAATTAGGGTTTGAGTTTTTGAGAGTCAAAACCGCCCAAGATTGATGCAACAACTTATTTTCAACAAGAATGATGGTGTTACTTACTTGCAAAAGGCAATGGAGAGGTTTTGAAGTGATTTGATGCAATTTGGAACGATCTGGAACTTCACTGATAGGTGCGTAGCGCCAGTTCAAAATTACACTGTAGGAAAAACCCAGGTGCGCAGCGCCGCTCCTATGCATAGCGCCAGGCAGATTTTTCCACAAACACAATGATTTCACCCCCTTTGCTCAATAACACTTCAAAATCGCGTTTTTAGCTCAGCTTATGGACTTCAACTCAAAAAATGAAATTACTTAAGAGAGGGATGACCTTTGTATGGCTTGGAAACTTTTGATTTTTTAATCTTCAAAACCCACTTTATAATGTCTATTTGCTTTTCAAATACTCTGTTTTTTGGATGCTTGATCTTTTTCTTGAATAGGAAAACCGATGCTTTGATTTCTTTGACTTTTGCAGTGGCATGTTCTTTGAAATATTAGCAGGTGACCAAGAGTAGCATGAAACTATTAATTACATATGAGAAATAATAAAATTAAATGAAATTTACAAAATATGCCAATGCTCTGTTTTCACCTTAAACTAGTTTTGAGGTGAAAAATTTATTAAGTTTACAAATTATGAGATTAAAACTTTTTGATGATTATTGTCATCCTCATGTGTCTGCTGACCATTATTAGTCAATGGTTACTGAAAATTTGTCATGTTAAAACCCTAATACCTAATGAGACTATAACCCTAAGAGCTAAGACCTATTTGATGCAATAAACTGAAAATGAACCTGAACCTAAACCATTGACTGAATCACATATGAAAAGAGGTCAGCAGATATGTGTCATGGGGGAAAAACTGAAATGTACCTACCATCAGTTGATCCATGACCTAATGGAATGCAAATCATCAGAATGGGACTACTAGTATGAAATGCAAAAGAGTGATTTTGATCACTGATGGCAGTGTGAAGACAATGACACTAACAAGTTGGAGAAATCTTTGAAGGTGATGGCATCTCTAAAATTAGCTCCATATGTTTGGTACTCCAAAAAGTAGTCTACCATGGGAATATCCTCCTATCACTGCTACCCTCCAGCAACATATGCTAGAAATGTAGGGATCGTCAACCTCGGTGGTGCACTATAGATATGTGGTGTGTTGTTTGGGTTTGTGGCTTGGTGGTGTGAGGTACCTGAACCCACTCCTAATTGGATGTCTTCCTGGCTGCTCTTGCCCTTATTATTATTGGTGTTTTGTTGTTTCAATGTTATTTTTTGTAGCATCAAATGTTTTATAGCCTTGAAATTTTGTGGAGAGGCTAGAATACATGAGATCTCTAAAACCCAGAAATCGTTTCTAGAAATTCCATCTATAAATGACCTAATTGGATTATTAACAAGTTTTTAAATATTTCCTAAGTTTTAACTTAGGGAATATGGTTAAGTAATCAGAATTAATTAAGGCAAGGCGTGAATCATCTAGAAACTTACACGATCGACTTCAAGATGATCCTAGCCATCGAATAAGGTTTAATCTTGGTCATTGGAGTCCCAACAAAGGATTATAAGAAGAAGTTTATGGGCACTTGTAGAAGACACTGAGAGGTTTGTTTTGCAGAGAGGCAGAAGAGCCATAAAGAGGATGATGTTGGGTCAGTGCAGTAGCCTTTAGAGGCAGTTTCGATTCAACTGGGGAAATATGAGTTTTAGTGCTAGACGCTGGACTAAGGTTTCTGAGGCTAGGAGATACATTTTCCTAGATAGCAGTAGACCAAACGACTTGAGGAGAAGCTGGTTCGAAGTGAGTGTAGAAGGGACTGCATAGTAGCTGTGTAGAGCCAGCTTGGATAGCTCACCTGGAGCTGAGGTTAGAGCCCAAATTTTCCTATGGAGTAAGGAAATTTCCTCACTAGATTTTTTTGCCAGTATTTCTTTGTAGGATTACTAGTTTCGGCATCCAGTTGTACTCATATTATTTCATTGCTACTTAACATTAAAACCCTTAGTTGCTGTACTGGTTTTCCCAAGTTGGGTTTTTCAAAGGACTTTTGTCTAAAAATAATTGTGTTATTTTATGTTTATGTGCTATCATTTCTTCCAACATTTATTCTTCCGCAATTTTAGTTGTGTAGGTTGATATGTGATTTATTTAGTATTTGTTGTAGCAAACAATAAATAAATTGTTGAATTAAATTAACAATTAGGAGAATAATTTCTAGTTGCTACAAGAGGGCTCAAGTTTGGAATTTTGAAATGGTATCAGAGCACAGTTGATCAGTTGGAGAGCTCATAAGTGAAGAGAGAAGGATTTTCGTTTTTTAGTGTGGGCAACAAATCGAAATTCCTAGGGTAGCACAGTCACTTTGCCAAGAGGCTAAGTTACTTGAGGAGATTTGGTTTTTCTGAGTGAGGGGAAACAAAAATTCGATCTCTCCAGATTGAGCGATTCCAGAGGCAAAGATAGAAACTGAATATTTTGATGGAGCAGATCTCTAGTTGGACCTAGTGGTTTTACAACGGTTTACTAAAGCAGATCTAGTGTCAAGGGGAAGGAAGAAGAGAACACACTAAGGGGAAAATTTCCTCATGGAACTTCTAGTCCTAAGAAGTTTGATTTTTCCTTATAGATCAACAATCATTGTGAGCAGATTTTCTCAATCCATAAGGTAGTGCGAATAGATGAGAAACAACTAAGTAGAAGGAAAAGAGGAGAATTTCGACATTTTTTGAGATGGCCACTGCTGGGCTTCGTGATCAGGATAGGTTGGAGGGAGCTTCCAACTGTGTCATATGGAAGGCAAGGATGTCCTTCCTTCTGGATGAATTTGGCCTAAAGATGTATTTTGATGCAGTGGTAGCAGTTCCCCAGGACATAGATCAGATGAAGGAGTACAAAAAGGGGATGACATGGGCGAAGAGGTTGATCCTAGATGGATTTCAAGATCATATTGTTTCAAACACTTTTTGCAAAGATACTTCCAAAGAGATGTGGGATACCCTCTCCACGTTATACCAAGGTACTTCTGAGAAACATAAGATGTAATTAGAGGATAAGTTGAGATGCATCATGATGCATAAGGGGGAAGGCATAGATCCCTTCCTCACCAGGATTCAGGACGTTTGAGACCATCTATCAGCTATTGGGGCATCACCTGAAATCACAGAGCTAGGTGTGATTGGAACTAAACAATGTCTTCGAGGAGTGGTATGTATTCGTCCAAATTATTTTGGGTAGAGATACCTTGTCAAGGTGGGACATGATGTGGGATGATTTGCAGCAAAAGGAGTTGAGACAATCTCTATTGAAGAGCTCCATCAGTGGCAGTAGTAGTGAATCGAAGCAAGTGAAGGAGGACAAGAATTGGGCCCTCACATTGAAGGGTCCTAGTCAAGGACAAGGGGAGCATAAAAAGAGGAAGAAGGACCTGTCAAAGGTCAAGTGCTTCATATGTGGTGAGATTGGTCATTGCAATACCCAGTGTCCTCTCAGGAAGAAGGAAAGGGAGGAGAAGCAAGACCAATAGGCAACCTCAACAGAGATCAATAGGATTTCCTCCAGGCTGGAGGAAGACTTCACCATGTTTGTTGATATACCTCTAGGAGTGATGTGGAGTGACTTGGTTTTGTAGCCCCAGAGTGCTACAGATGGGTAGGATCCTTGAGGATTCCACCTCATGGATCAATACCTTGCTACATGGGCCCACAAATATTCAGTAGTAGGATGGATCAGTGACAATAGATGCAATCAAATGCTGGGGAGCATAGTGCAGATTCAACAACAATCCAAATTCCTCAATGATAGTACATATACTAGCAACAGTTAGAGACATAGGTGAGAGATACATTACACTGATCACATTTGATTTAGTATTTAGGATGCTTCTAAGTTAGAGTTGTTGTAATTGCAACAACAACATATGAGAGGGAGTTACAGTGCAGATGCAGTGTTGGCAGTAGTTCAGTAGGGTCATCATCAGCACAAATGCATCATATATCATATTTTTGCAGTGGTTGATGGGTAGCAGCAGACAAACATGAGCAATGTGACAGGAGATGATGCAGAGACAAGGTGTTGTTACAGGGTGTGCAATAGCACTAGAACGCATTCCTTGCTAAGAGGGATTGTTAGTTTTTATAGCATTGGATGTGTTCTAGCTTTGGAATTTTGTAAAGAAGCTAAAATACATGAGATCTCCAAAACCCATAAATTGTTTCTAGAAATTCGTCTTAGAAATGACTTAATTATATTATTAACTAGTTTGTAATATTCCCTAAGTATAAACTTAGGTAATATGGTTAATTAATCATAATTTAATTAAGTCAAGGTGTGAATCATCTAGAAACTCACACAGATCAACTTAAAGATGATCCTAGCCGTCGATAAAGATTTAGTCTTGGTTGTTAGAGTCCCAACAGAGGATTACAAGAAGAAGTCGATGGGAACTTGGAGAAGACACTTGAGAGGTTCGATTTCATGAGAAAATTGATTTCCAGAGTAGCAATAGTTAGTTTCCGAAGAGAGAGCTAGTGAGATCGAAGTAGTGAGAGAGGGGTAGATATAGTGAAGCCAGAGGAATTTTTCCAGATCTGGTGAGTGCATTTGCAGAGAGGCAGAACAACCACAAAGATCCTGACGCTGAGGCAACATAGTAGCCTCTAGAGGTAGATACAATTTTGCTGGCTAAAGACGAATTTCAGTGCTAGATGTTGGAATGAGGTTTTGGAGCAAAGGAGAGAAATTTTCTTAGATAGAAGTAGACTAGATGGCTTGAGGAGAAGCTGGTTTGAACTAAGTGCAAAAGAGGTTGCACTAGTGTGACGCAGCAGCTGCATATGGCCAGTTTGGACGACTCACTTGGGGCTGAGGTCAGAGCCTGGATTTTCCTATGGAGTGAGGAAATTTCCTCAGTAGATTTTTTTCTAGTATTTCTCTATAGGATTTCCAGTTTCAACATCCAGTTGTACTCAGATTATTTCACTGTTGCTTAATATTAAAACCCTCAGTTGTTGCATTGGTTTCCCCAAGTTGGGTTTTTTTGAGGACTTTTGTCCAAAAACAACTGTGTTCTTTTATGTGTGTGTGCTAGCATTTCTTCCAACGTTTATTCTTCTGCAATTTTATTTGTGTAGTTTGCAGTGTGATTTATTCAACATTTGTTGTGGCAAACATGAAATTGTCAAATTAAATTAACAATTAGAAGAATAATTTCCAGTTGTTGCAATAGAGTTCCAGTTTGGAATTTTCACACTCAACTCATCAATACTCTTGTAAAAATCATTGATAACCTTCAATAGGCTTTGGGAAAATTCTTCCTGTCTCTTCTCTTTGTCATTATAATTATACCCCATGTCTGATTTCTCAACCCCTTGCTTAAAGGTTTCTAGGTCAAGGGTAATTTGTAGTTCTCTTTCCTTGCTTTTGTACCTTTGTCTCTTGTATGTGGTATTTCTCATATCCTTTGGTGTCATAGAATGAATGGTTTCCCATAAGCTGAGCCAATATTATTACTCTGATACAACTATCATATTCTTAATAGGAAATTAATAGTGATAAACAACCAAAAACATCACGTGCAACACATAAATTTACACATGCAATTAAACACCCATAAATTCACCAAAACTACGCCAAGATGAGTCATTTTATTATAAATCAACGAGTACAATAAGAGCATGTATTAGGTGCACCTGGGATTGCAAAAGAAAGCTATAAAAGTCTCAGGTGAGAAAATATGATGCCCAGATGCTAGCAGGTACTTCTCCTTCAACCCCTATGTTGGCCCTGGAATTTTGTTACTGTTGGCTAAGAAGAGATTGGTGTTTTACCCCTCTAGAGTTTTCAGAAAATTATATAACATTAATCGTGGGATCTCCTCACCAAACGCACAAATACCTAGAAAGGAATAGGCCTCATTCAAACCTCCCAAAATTTCCCCTAAATAGTGTGATATGCTCCTCTGGTTGGATATTCACACCACATGTGTCTATGCTACCCAATGAGACCCCAAATGGAGAGAAATTTAAAATTTCCCCTTATGCTTCCTAGAAAATCTCAGCCCCAAAATCCTAGTAAGTCTTCCCACAACAAGATCACTCCACAAGGAATTGTGTAGATCTAGTGAAGCCATCTCTCTGCATGCCCTGGAGGAAGAATTTCAACCTGAGGAATGGTCATCAAATCAGCCCTCCAAACTCTTGCAAAATGCAAATGTAGTGTGCCCCCAAAGGCCCAAAGACAACACTACTATGAAGTTCCCTCTCCTCAAGAGTGTGTATTCTCTTTTGTGCTCAGTCTGCTCTAAGAACAACTCGAAATCAATTGTAGAATTCTCTTGGATTAACTCTCAAGTGTAACAATATCTCCCTTAGGGTGGCACTCATGGTCCACCAAAGATGGAGGAGAGATATACCCTCAAAAATATCTTATGATGAACAACATTGTTTATACTTGGCTCAGTAGCTCAAGTGTACAAGAGAGTTCTCATGTCAAATGATAAAAAAACCCCAAATGAAGGTTCTCTCCACATACTTATACTGGTTGGCCCCACCTTCCGTCTTTCTCCTCTAATTCGCTTTGCCTCCCTTGTCTTCTCCTTCCACAAGTGTGTACTAGATTAAGGCATTACAACAAAAAAGGTCATTGGTGAGGGTCGTGCCTATGCTAGACGTTTAATGTTCGTCACCAATGTTGCATATGGTGACGGTCCTTAAAAAAGCATTGTTGTAAGTGCATATAGTGATGGTCGTTTAAGGTTTTTCACCAAAGCCATTTTTAATGACACTTTTGGTGAGGGTTGTTAAAGGCCAATCACTAATTCTCTCATTGGTGACACTTTCAGTGATGATCTTTTTATTGGCCCTCACCAATGCTCTTTTTGGTTACTTTTGGCTATGGTAAAAAAAGCTTCATCATCATTGATCATTCCAATGAGTTTTTGATGGTGCTATGTGACTGTTGTTGTATTTTTGTCAAAATATAATGGTTTAATACCATTATTATGGAGTCTTTTTCATTATATGTCCAAGGACATAGTTCTTAGAGTCAATCAATTTGTTAAGAAGTAATTGGTGTGTATCATTTCCCTCAAGTAATGAGGATATAGTTTTCCTATGAGTGAACACATGATTCATCTCTGTTAGGTTTATTATCTAGAAAATTCCCTTTAGATGAAGTTCCACTAGTGTTTATAGGAACCGTATTATTTAATATATATTTATCAAGCTCTGTTAACTATATTAATGAGAGAGACATAACACTCCTCAACACTACTAGCACACCTTTACCTGCTTTGGCGGACACTAACATTCCTTGGCACCTTGCATAACTTGGAACATATTTGTACCTAGAACATCTTTCAATGACTAGGATGCCCAAGAACATGTTGGCATGCTCTAGCACAACATAGCACTCCCCTAACATGTGTTGTCATGCACTGTAGTCCCTAGCATGCCTTGGAACACCTTGGCATATATTGACATACATTAACACTTTGCATGCATTAGCACTTGGCATGTATTAGAACCTATTGTTAGTATGCCTAACATGACCCATTTTGAAAAGGTGAAGTCCTGACTTATTAACCCTATTATGTGTTCATTTCTTTGCATTTTAACCAAGTTCTCCCTTTTGTTTCCTTGACACTCCCTAACACTTGTTGGCACACCCTGACACCCTGCACATCCTAGCATGCCCTAGCACCTAGCATGTGTTGGCATGCCTTGGCACTATTTGGCACATGTTAGCACACCATGGAACTCCCTAGCTCACTCTAACACTTCTTGACATGTCCTGGTATTCTCTAGCATGCCTTACCATTGCCTAGCATGCCTTGTCACTCCCTTGTTGGCACACCTAGCACTTGTTGACACTCTGTGGCACAACCTCATATTCATTCATTTCCATGCGTTTTGGCCTAGTGCTCCCTTGTGTTTCCCTAGTACTCCCTAATACTTTTGGCATGCATTGGCACTCTTTGTCACGCCTTAGCATTCTTCAACATGTCCTACCACTCCGTTGCATGCACAACACTCCCTGACGCACATTGACACTTGACACGTGTTGGCACTTAGAAAGTATTATCATGCCTGACATGCATTGAGATGCCTTAGGTATGCTTTGGGATGTGTTCACATGGTTTTTCATGGTTTAAGATTAAAGTTATTTGAGATCAATTATTGGAGAGTAGGAGAGAAGTAACAAAGGAATATTTGACACTTAGAATGCACTAACACTTGGCACTTGGCACGTATTGGCACCTAGTGTGGGTGTGCCTAACATGCCCATATTGATATGAATCAATCTTGGTTAATTTTGATAATAAGCGAGAGCTAACACTCCTCTACACTCCCTGTCATGACTTGGAACTTGGCATGCAATGACACACTCTAACATGCCTTGGTACCTAGCAAATGCCTTGGAACACCTTAACATGCCTAATGTGTCCAAGTAGATATTTGGCATGCCCTAACACTCCCTAGCATGTGTTGGCACACCCTCACTCCCAGCTAGCATCACTTGGTACTCCTTGGCATGCATTGACACACATTGACACTTGACAGGCACTGGCAGTTGGCACGTATTGGCACTTGGTGTTGGTTCGCATAGTACACCCCTCTTGAAAAAGGTATAGTATTGGATTATTAACACTCTTATGTGTATTTCCTTTCATCTTAAGTTGGTGCTCCCTTTTGTTTCCTTGACACTCCTAACATGCATTGGTACACCTTAACACCTAGCGCATATTGGCATCCCTTAGGAACTGACACAACTTGGAATTACTTGACACTATATGGCACATGTTAGCATGCCTTAACATTCCATAACACACCCTATCGCTTCCTAACATGCCTTGTCACTCCCTCCTTGGCATGCATGACACTTATTAATGACACTCCCTGACACACCCTCTTATTCATTCATTTCCATGCATTTTGACTTGGTGCTCCCTTATGTTTCCTTGGTGCTCTCTAACACTCCCTCGCATGAATTAGCACTCTCTAACACACTTTGGCACTCCTCAACACACCCTACCACTCTATAGCATGCCATAGCCATGCCCCTCTTGAAAAAGGTAAATTCCTAACTTATTAACCTTTTTATGTGTTCATTTCCTTGCATTTTATAAACTTTGTGCTCCCTCTTGTTTTCTTGACACTCCCTGACACATATTGGCACACCCTTGCACCTCACACATCTTGGCATGCCTTAACACCTATCATGTATTGGCATGCCTTAGCACTTGATACATCTTGACATGCATTAGAATTCCTTGGTTCTATCTAGCATATATTAGCACCCCTTGGTGCTCCCTAACACACCTTGGCACTTCTTATCATGCCTTGGAATTGCCTAGAAATATTCCTAGTCTCTCCCTCCTTGGCACACTTGGAACTCACTAGAACTCCTTGACACACCCTCTTATTTTATAATTTCTAGGTATTTTAATTGGGTTCTCCCTTGTGTTTCCCTGAAACTCCCTTACAATACCTTGGCACTCCTTAACATAACCTATGCTAGTCGATAACATGCCCTAGCAATCCCTAACACACATTAGCACAAGTTGGCACATGTTGGAAGTTGACAAGTCTTGGCATGCATGGTATGCATTGAAATGCCATGGGATTATCTTTTTTGCATGTGGTATTATTACCAATGCACAAGAAAACTAAACAACCTCTTGATGCATCCAAATTGATATACATGATGTTAATATGTAAGGAGATATGTGTAGATAAAAAACATTGAAAGGAAAACTGTTGAGATTGGAAAATTTTAAATTTTGGTGTCTATTAAACAAGGTCTTGACACCATAAACATGGGGACTAGATCTTGAAAATGAGTTTGAAATAGATCTTATTTAAGCCTAAAGTGTAAATGCACAAGTGATCAGATAAACATAAACAATGTATGATGTGTCAACATCTTATCCATCAAAGGAAATTAATGGAAAGAATTTAGGCACATCTAGACCCTTTCTAAGTCAACAATATTTGGTGAATGATATTCCTGAGAGAGTTTTATCAGGATGTGTGCAAGGGTACGTAGAAAATATTGGAGCAAAGTGCACAACAAAGAGCTCTTTTCCTAGCTTTCCCTTGAAGCCATGTGCATTTACCACCTGTCATCCAAAAAAATCACTAGTATCCATGAGAGTAACCAACTGTCAAGTCAAGTGCTAATATGAAATGCCAAGATATGCAATAAGGTTTGTATGGTGAGTGCCAACAAGCAGAAGAAAGATCAAGTTCAAATGACAAATGCCAACATGAAAGCATATTGTGTTAATCACATGAGACCCTACAAATGATGAAACTGGAAAAAGGAGAAGCACACTTAACATCCATATGAATGCCATGCCATGAAAGAAGCAACCAAGAGTTAAAAATTGAGTGTTGAATGTCCCCAAAACTCCAACATAGAGCACACACATGTCGAGAACTATTTTTTTCCAAGTAAATTGTTTGCAATATGTTTTGGTCATCATCACAGTTTTTGGGTTTGGAGCCATAGATGGAATAGATGATATCATGTTTGGAGAAAAAATACATCATCTTATTAATGAGAATATACCTTGCAATTTCTACTACATTTTCTTACTTCCTTTTCAAATATTTTTAATCATCTTCATTATTTAAAAAATCCATATATCATGCAAAGACATATATGATGGCATGGATTTTTTTTTTTTAAATCCCTTATAGAAGATATGGCCACAAATTTATGACAAAGTAACCCTTATATTTATGTCAAAACAGATCTGAAACAAACCTCAACATGCCATAATCAAGGAGAAGTGGGTAGCTTTTGTAATGTCTTAGATTAATATTCCAATAAGTCCATGTAGTTGCCTATTTTATTCATCAAAATACAAATCCAAAGCTTCATATACATGAATCACAAGTGTGAAGAAGCTGGAAAGGGAAATCTCTATTTCAATTGTAATCAAAACAAATATTTGTATAAATGTGTAGCATGAGCGCAATATTTCTGCATTAGATCCAATAGCGAAAGAGATCTGGAACCTGAAGATGAACCAATGCCTTCAACTGATACTCATAATACTCAACACCTTGTAATGGATGATGTGGAAGAATGTTGTTTGTCTAGTTGTTGTAGCATTTTCTCCTACATCAGTTTTATTGGGTGTTTTGAACATTGGCAAACTTTGATGGCCATGTCGCATCTTCCATGTTACATCAATGGGATTTCAATTTTGAGTATACTCTTTTTGGGATTTCATTCAGCACCTTAACACATTCTCTTTCATTTTCTTCGTAACTTTGTGTTCCATATCCAATGATGCATAAAGGCATCTTTTAACAGACTCAACAACCCCTCTTTTATTTTGCTTTTCAATTGTTTGTGTGTGCACTTGCATGCTGTTGATAACCATCTTCAACTTCTACACTTTTTCCTACAAGAGATACTTATGTTGCAATTCGTCTTCCTTACCTTTGATAGATAACTTAAAGGATAATTCCTTCTCCTTGAGATTTTTCTTGAGGGAAACAATTATGTTTTTGTATTCTTTGATAGTTTCTTCAATTGCAGTGAAAGTACTTTCTTTCTCTACAATGATGGCTTCAATTTTTTCCTTTGGTCTTCTTTTGTCTAGAAAATAATTATAAAACATTTTATTTCTCTTTAATTCTTACTTCAAGTACCTCTTTTTCTTTCCTTACATCTTTAACATCCCTCAATGGAAGCTATGAGAGCCATATCGAATGTCATGAAACAATTTTATAATTTATTAAATACTGGAAGCCATGAGAGTCATGGCTCAATAGAGGAATCTACGACCTTTCAACTTATGCAACTAGGGCATATTTGTCTCTGTGTGCACCAACAGGGCTCCCACATCGAGGTCGTACATCCCTCTAGGCGCTATATAAGCTCGTGGTTCGAATTAACCTCCTTTGACTGCAACTTTAGCATTTTCCATCTGTTTACAGTTTGTCATCAGTAGTATTTTCCCTTTGGTTGCAAATATTTTCCCGTATTTTAATTGTATTTTTCTTTAGGTTGGGTCGGTACCTTTGTCTCTGTGCACACCAACAGGCTCCCACATCGAGGTCACACATCTCTCCAGGCGCTCTATAAGCCCGTGGTTCAAATGACCCCCATTTGGTTGCAACTCATAACATTTTCCCTCTTTTACAATCCACCATCAGTGGTATTTTCCCTTTCGCTGCAACTCGTTTTTGTTTTTTAATTTTGTTTTCCTTGGGTTTGGGTCATTATCATGGAAGAGATCTAGGTGGTTGATTATTGGGAGGACCCAGTGCCAGAAGGCAACATTTTTACGACACCAGTTGGTAGATCACAACTTGAAGGAAGCATGGCACAGGGTTTTGTGGCTCCACTTGGAAGACTAGGGCTTGAAAGAAGAATGGTACAAGATTTTGTGGCTCCGCTTGTTGACGGGGTCTTGCCTCTTTCTGGAGATTCTCTTACTAAGGATTTTCATTAGTGGCTATCTATTCAAAGCAGCGACATGGGTACAACTAGAGAATTAGGTCCTCACACTAGTGTCACCAATTTTCTAGACTCTTCCACTAGTTGTGATTTACATTCCTCGGAGGGTTTCTTGTTTCCACCTTTACCCCCACATCTTGTCTACTTTCGATGTTCCACTTGCTTATGGGTCACCAACCAAGGTTTTCTCCTTGGGGTTATCTTCCCTATGTACTGCTCCTCATGTATTAATGATTTTCATTATGGAGCCCTACCTTTGCAACAATCTTTCGCTACTGTTGATAGACCTAAATACCCTTTCTGCCCATGGGTCGTCTTCCTCCTCCTCACCTCTAGATTTCTCTATCCCACCTATCAGTTTTGAAGGATTTCTTCCTTCTAGTTCTTTAGAAATTTCTCCTCCACCCAATAGTATTGCCTCCATTCATTTTTCTTCTACCATAGCCCCCCCCCGCCTCCTCACCACAATGGTCTCATTGACACCTCCTCCCTTGACCACAATCCCCCCCACCCCTCATTCCCCCGAGATTGACCCCCATTTTGCTACTATAAATGAAAGAACCCCTTTGTGAAATAAGAAAAGGGCTAGCTCTCCTTCATTCTGGGTGACAGGATTGAGATGAACAAATTCATTCAAATGTCTAAGTTTGCATTGGTGGGTAGTGCCCATGGCTATCGTTTTAGCGGGAAGACAATATTATAATGGATGACAAATAAGTGGAACTAGATTCAGTGATCTATGTTTCCTTCATGTTCCAATATATCCAGAGCATAGCCTTTTTTCCTATACAATCCCTTTAAATTATAATCCTATATTGATTCTTGCCATATACTCAAAAAAAATTGGCCCAACAAAAAATTGTTTTTGCAATACATATATTAATTGAAATTAAGCAGGCTTTGAGGGCCCGAGTTTATCCTTGTCTGCCATGAAGATCACTTTGTCTTTTCCCTCTTCTGCATCTATTGCTGCATCACCAGGAAACTGCTCCTTAAGACTATAATAAGATTTTTCACTCAAGAATTCATGGACTTCTGTGAATAGACCATCATTAGCAAGTTTTGCATTGTTGGCCATCCAATATGCCTCAAAATTGATAATCTTCCTTTCCACTCTCGCCTCCAAAATTTTGAATTTTGTATCTAATAGGGAAACCTTCGCCTCCCTATCATTCTCCAACAAATCTATCTCGTGAGTCAGGAGGTCGATTTTTCCCATTAATAACTTGAAGAGAAACTCAACTGCCTTCTTCCACTGCTCCATATTAGACTCTAAACGTTGGTCACCATTCAACGCCATCATTAATCGAAACAAAACATTGTGAGAATAACACCAAGACAAATGAAATACGGATGCCCAAATGTCCTATGGGACCAACATATAAAGAGCCTCTCCATCCGGATGCCTACCATTATGCTCTTTTGTCACCATTACATCAGGATCCTCGTTGATCTCCATATTTAAAGTAGGCTTGTCCTTCCCAAGAAACCCAACCAACATTTCCTTTAGAGAATTAATGGAGATGTGAGGGAAGGAATGTTGGTGACCCTATGTCATTGATGCATCTCGCTGTAAATCCACGACGCTAGGATTGGTGCCTTCCATTTGTCCCTCATCCTAGCCGGATCACGCATGGAAAGACCATGTACAAGTATTGAGCTTCTCGGTGGACTCTCAAACAATGTCACTCCCATTAGCTAGACCATATGCTTCCCCATTTAAATGCCTTAGCACATGATAAAGGGAGATTTCCATAAATTTTTCCAACTGAAAAAATAATTCTTCTCACAACAAGGAGGAAGAAAGAGTCCTTTGTTGATTGAGACTTTGCAATCATTCTAACGGGTATCATAAAGTCCCCGATAATATTAAGCTTTCTTATGCCTTTATTCTTGGTGATGTCTAATCCTTTCCACAACACTAGGAATTTGATTTTGCTGTTTGTGGTTGTGTCTAAATTCCAAGCTTATTTAGTTTCTCCATGTTTGTTGGGGCAGTGTATCACCCCTCCCGCTCCTTCCACCCCTTACAAAAATTATATTTTATCCAATAATAAAAATAACGTATTTTCACCAAAAAATTCAATCATAAGCATTAACCTATGCAATGAGGGCAATGAAACATGAAAACATGGATGTGTTTCTATATGAAAGGTTCTTCAATGCTTTTGATATTTGTGCAAAAACAATTAAAATAATTTAAAAACTATAGTTTTTGGACAACTACTATTAATGAATATTGAATATGATGAACATATTCAAAAACCTCATAAACAAACATTCTCTAATCGATCCTCTATTCTCAAGTTGGACACATCCTTTATCTAATCTTTGATTTTCGATTAGATTGTGAATGAAAGGCTATGATCCCCAATTCTCTACCTTTTCTTCATGTTCTACCATAATCTTAATTCCAGTGTTGGAAAAACACATAATAGGCTATCAACAAATATTTTCTTGGATGGTTACATGCTACAATGCTTTGGTGATATCCATTCATCTTAAGTCTTAATGTGATTTCATTTTCTTAGAATGCTACAAGCTCTAAGCATTCTAATCCCATTTTTTTCACCATGCGTTGTCAATATATGTTGACCTTGTTCAACATTCAAGACAGATCTAAAACCAATTTACTCACAATAAATCACCAATCACCATGAAATCAACAATTTGTACATCAATTATTAACTATCAATTCATCAACTATTAACTATGATACTAAAAGAGTTTGAGAACTAGAGTTAGACAACAAAACTCTAGTAAATAAAATACTTCGAAAGGATCTCGTCAATCCATAGTATAACTCAGCAGATCTAGATAATCATTCAATAAAACTCAATTCACATGCAATCACACGATAATTTTTAAGAACACGAGCTAGGAGATGCGACCATTCAATTGAACTACAAATTTCTTTTCTAACTATTCCCATTGCCACATTCTCATGCTTAGGGGATTTATTTAAACATTACGAGACAATCAGATCCAAAAATCTCTAGATAAATTCAAATCCCCTGAAAATCAAACAACATTATAACTTCTACCAAAAATTGTTGAAATTCTCTACCCTACTAATGTAATTAGAAATTCTACAGAATTATAAGGCAACAATGAAACCAACCTCCTCCTCTAGAAATCTATAAGACATTCTAGAGGACGAATACCAATTTTGAACTAAATTGTTTTTTTTTTGCTTGTAGAGGAATCAGCAACTGGAGTAGCCTTGCAACTCGCTTTACACGGGGTCGATTCTAACCACTACCACTATAACCCCTAGGAAACTGCACCCACCCCTCTCCACAGCTTTGGGTTACTCTAGGGGAATTGAACTCGTGACCTTTAGTACAAAGCCCACCTTTCTAATGAACTTCACCGCATTGTGATTACCAACTCGCCTACCCCCGTGGGGCTAATTTTGAACTAAATTGTTGAAATGATGCTTCTTCATCAATAGCTATTGATGTATTCTCATAGGCTACGCCTTTTAGCAATAGTAATACCAATCTCCTTTACCTAGAAGGAACTCCTTGCATAATTCTCTATTAGATCCTACCAAGCATGACAATTTTTCGTAAAATGGATGTTCACCCTACAAGATTCTATTTTTGTGGCCTAATATAAGGCATACCTCTATGTCACCCACGTCTATTGCATTAATGGTACACTCTTAAAGAGCAACAAACTTTGAATGAACCATTTTTTGTGTTGAGTTTTATGGATAATATAGGAAAGTTTGTTGATTGAGTTTTGTAATTTTTCATCACACTCCCAATAACTTACCTATAAATCCCACCTTTACTTAATCTAAGGGCTTAGATACACCCCATGGATCAACTTGTATGAAATTCATGCACCATTAGAGAAGCTTCCGCCAAAATGTGGTTAGGAACTTTATCGACTTAGATTGTAGCATTGCAATCCTTTTTACCCACAAGATGAATCCACATAATAACCAATGTGGTTTTTCATCAACATCACTCTTCATAAAGATCTTGGAACTACCATAACCATATCGTTGGTTGGATTGTTCACCAAGATAAAACCTTCTAAACTTGTTTGAATAATCAGGCCTACTCCCCCACTTGAACTAAAATTCAAACATAACATATATTCCACTTCTTCTACTTGTATTGCCACCTTAATTTTGTTTTTCACTACTACTATACCCCAAACTACTAAGAAAAGGTGCTTTAAAGTCAAAAGTAGAAGAAAAAGTTGAACTACTAAGAAAAGGTGCTTTAAAGTCAAAAGTAGAAGAAGAAGTTGGGATTACCTCTAGGATTTTAAGATTCACAGGGGGATTAGTTTGGATTGGATCCGCTTTTCTTAGGGTGTGGCATATCTACTACTTTACGTTCCTCTAGTTCAAACAAGTAGAACACATTACCAAGTGTTTCTTCCTCTTCTACCTTTGTGATGATATCTTTCTTCAGAGGCTAATCAATCCCTTACAAACAAAGGCTTCCTTTTGGACAATCATGACCCATCTAATAGAACATTCTCATCTCCTTGTGCCATCACTTCTCTTTTCTCTTCCAACTTTGTAGACATATCCTCCCCACATATTCTTCTCTACCGACTCCTTATAATGATTAAATTCCCCACTCTAAATAAATGTTTGGTATTCTCTCGACATCTTTGAAACCTTTTGAATTCTTTTACTCATGCCTCTATGCTTCCATCCTCACTAATACTCCTCTTCATTACCATAGTATTGTGATGAATATCTTTCATTCTATTCATCCACCACTTCTTAATTATTGCATTTTGTTTCAAATCCTATTTTCCCCTCTTTAGAGCATGTGCTTCCTCGATGACACCTTATTCCCTTAGTTATTCAATATTGGTCAATCCATTTTAGGTCACCCCCAAGAATTGGTGCTTACACTTCCATGGTTGAAGAACTAAAAGACATGCAATCCTATTCCACAACAAAATTCTTTATCCATGTCATAATCTCCTTAACCAACCTTTCAAGAGCTCCTTTCTTGAACTACTCATATGTTCTTGATTTTAAAGAACTAGTTAAACTCTACTACAAACTCAATATTCCCACTCTATATGGTAATTAACCCAAAAATCTATTGCTCTTGAGAATTTGTGATTTAACTACTACAACATAAACAAATCATAGGCATTCCAGATCTCTCTTGTTTTGTTCCTTGTAAGTTGTGATTTCTCTCCTAATCAACTCAATTGTTCAAATAAATCCATGAGGAACCCTACATGGAATACCTCATAGGAGTCATGTCTATCATGCAATAAATAATACTATTGATTAGTATGATTCTCATTTCAAAATAGATTTGTATTTGAAGCACCAATTCTAAACATAGCTCTCAATCAACTCATTAATCGTGATATCAAGTTGCCATGTATTTTGGCAAAAAGAGTCCCAATAACACAATTAGTTTGCATCTCAATTTCAAATCAATGTTTGGATCAATTTTAAACAAATATGGTCTATTTCAGTCTATGCACTAACATCTTCAATCCTTAAGAAGAGGAAAGTCTCACCCAAAACACTTTGCAAAACTTGAGATCATATGAGGCTTAATAAATATGATTGCTATCATCAACATTAATTCTGCAATTCATGTATAATTAATAACCAACATGCACATTCCTTACCATTAATCCAAACACACTTAAAATTAATTCAATAATTAAATATCGTCAAATTATTTATCTATATAGTAACAAAGAAGCACACCTATTTATCTTTATGGTAATAGAGAAACACAACAATTATACTATAAAATCACTACCATTTATTAGAAAAAACAATGAACCCATAATTATAATAATTATACTATAAGATCACTAATATGAAAAATCTAACTTAAATAGGTGATTAAGTAGGGAAATTCACATTGGTGGTTTTGATATTTTTTAAATGTTGAATCTTTCATAAGGTTGGCCAATGTATAACAAGAATATGAAAACATGTCATTTTTCTATTATTATAATTTTAAATGAAGACTATGAAAAACAAGCAATGTACGACAAATTGACTTAATTGTTCTTATAAGATTTCAATATGTGAAATTGAGATTGTAAATGGTGGCAAAGGATTTCAAATGTTTGTTTGTTTGATTGACCCTGGCAACAAAAAGGTTTTGATGGCCCCTTTTCACGCGGTTGAAACCATACGAGGGGCAACGTGATTCCAGATTCATATGCGCTTTTGAATTCAAAAAAGCCAAGATGGAAAAGTTTGTGTATGACAAAGACGATCCCATGGAGAGATTTCTCAAGTCCCACAAGGATGTAGTGTTAACCCTGGCGGCCGAAGCCCTGCAGGCTGTGTTAAACTCCATTAATTTTTGCCAACCTGTAACCTACAGTTATGGAACTAAACTGCAGTCTTTCCTTTATTTTTGGAAACCAACTGCAGTAATTTCCTTAAATTAAGGAAATCAACTGCAGCTAATTAATTTTCTGGTTGGAGCTTCTAAAGTGGTCCATTACTCCATCTGGAGTTCTCTACCTTGATCTTTGGAACACCTGACACATAGCCATTAGAAGCTTGATGGAAGCTTGGCTATAAATTCATCTGTTTGGTCCCCAAGCTAGCATCTCAATCCCTTCAGTTTTACACCATCAAGTGAGAGAGCAGAGCTTGGAAGTGCCTCCAGATTTTCTGCTTGCAGGAAGATTGTGTTACTATATTTTTAGCACTGCTGCTACAGCCGTCTTGGATGGTTGCTTACTTCCTCAGATCTAAGGAGTGAGCCTGTATATGGTCTTTTGCTGTGGACTGCGTTTGAACAGAACAAGATCACCAATAGACATTCAAATTTTTTCCGCATTGCTTTGTTTTATTTCTGGGAATGTTTATTGCAAAGTTTTAAATCAGCAATCGATTTCTTTAAAACTACGTGTTCTTAGAAAGAAGCTGAAGAACTAAATCCCTCTCGCTGATAATTAGAACAGTGTTAGCTGTTCACACTTGGTGTCTCAACACAGTTCATTTGCGGCAGATTGGCTATAGTTTTTTTTTTCTCGGGCAAATTGGCAGTAAGGGTGCTGCTATAAAGCTATAGTCAAACGTTCAAAGGAGTGCTTCAACTGTTTTGGGAAACTTCTTTCGTTTTCACCTGTGAGCAAGCACCAATCGCTGGAGGTGAGTATATTTATTTGGGGTATTAAGTTTCAATTTCGCATTATAGAATCGCTGTTTTAACTTACATGATATAGATACAATTTTGTCATGTTCTGCTGACAAAGATTTTCATGCAAAGCAAAATAATGTAAATGAATGAACCAACAATAGAATCGCTGTTTTAACTTACATGATATAGATACAATTTTGTCATGTTCTGCTGACAAAGATTTTCATGCAAAGCAAAATAATGTAAATGAATGAACCAACAAGAGTGATAATAGCATCATTCAATAAACTACTTTGCGGCTGTGTGTAGAAGGAAATAAGATAGATGCAAATGCAGTGGCCTTGCATGATGGAGCTCAGAGACCCTCAAATCAGCATTTTGAGACTCTATTTAATAGAGAAGATAATTGTGTAAAGCCTGTAACAAATACTTCTTCCCCTATAAATTTTAGTCAAGAGAGAGGGGTTGTAGCATTAATGGACCAAGGTCTTTGGAAATAATTTTGTCATCTTCATCAGTGATGCAAAATGATCCATCTTATATGTAGGGAAGAGATGGTACACCAGGGAGCTTGCTATTCTCTATGGACATATCCAGTCTAGCACATTTTCCACATTTTCCCCAGTCAGTTTTTATGGAAGGGTGCTTTTGAAATTTCGGGTAGTGTCTGTGGACATTGCAGTTAACTTTGGAATACAGGAACATCCATCAAATACAACATCTCCAAAGGTTTATGAAATGGCAGATAGATTCAGTCCATTTTTTCATGTGGAGAAAGTACAACGGTGTAATGCATGGCCACAATGGTTCAATAAAGAATCCCTAGAGATGACAACATAGGTCTCTATTCGTTCCAACAGATGATGAAAGATGTCAGAAGTCATATGAGAAGATTTTAAAGGAGTACAATGGAAACAATTTCAGCTATGCTATCAACGATGGCTTCGTTTCATTTTCAGAAGAGACCACCGGTACATATTTTGTGCGCAATGAGTCAACGAAGTATGAATCTTACGAGTACCAGCGCTATTAAAGGTCCAAAATCTTTGAGCTGTAAATCAATGGAATCCCCGCGGCATAAAATGCATGATGATAAAAAATGAAAGCGATCCCGCAAGGAAGTTTTCCAAAACCACCGTTGACGGGATCTATAGTCATCATTTGTTACGACATCACTGTTATCACTTTCTGGAAACTGCTCAAGTGCCCCGTAAGCTATTTACAATTTTTCTTAGCCATGTGTAGAGGAAAAACCTTGGGTTCCACTTAAACTTCCTCTTTGGAAATGTCAATTACACAGTTAAAAAGGGGCTGGGTAATTATACAAAGTATACACATTAAAAGAGCTAGCCATTTTATTTTCTTTGGTCTTTAAAGATTATGAGATTTATTATATCATATTTTTGTAAAAGCATTTGGAATAGTTGTATAAGTGTTTCAAAAACAATTTTATAAGCCATTCTAGGACACTTCGAGTAGGGGAGAAAATAAAATAGCACAAGTTAAACATGGTAGGGTTTGGAGTCCAAAAATATTTTTTGAAGTTTGAATAATATATTGCAGTTTGACTCTAGTTATGGGAAGTTGCAGCCTTTATTTTTCTTCTCATGTCTGGGTATTCATCCATGTCTTTTCCTCTCTTGGACAATGTAAGATGCAGGTGGTGCTTTAGCTTATTTTCTAATGAATTTACTTAATTATACTCAGGAAAATTGATCTTAAAGCCCTTAATGAAGCACTCCTAATCCAGGAATCTCATTCACATTTGCCTAGTCTTACGTTATTATTTCTGTAGTAGTCTAAATTCAGATTCTTAAGTGCCTAGTTTTGATGTTGTTCTCTATTCTTCTTCAACCCACTCGTTTAGTTCAGCGTTCTCCAGCTCTTAGAACCTCTGGCCATTCTTCTTTGGAAGGCTAAGGTTTCGTAATTAGAAATTTTGGTTATAGGCCTTCATGGCTTGTACTTCTAGCAATTAATTTTGATTATTTTTATGCAATTTCAAAATATCTCAAGCATTGGTTCCCCCACAGCCAAGAACTGTCTCCTGAGGTACAACATTTTTTGGTGTCATTGTTGGGGAACAGATTAGAATATTTTTCCCTGGATTTCATTAAGATTTGAAGCTGATTCTTGAAGGTGACAAGATTCAACAGTTGGTTGTATATTTTCACCTATTAGCTTCACTTTGGAGTTTTCTTTTCTGGTTTTTCAAGATGGAAATCTTTGCATCCTGTTTTGACAAGTTTAGTCCAGCAAAAGAGAAATTAATTAAATTGCAGACAAACCCTCAAAGGTAATACTTTATATATGTTTTCGGTGCCCCTATTTATGATATTTGTCTCTTAGATGAAGGTTTTGATTCCTCAGGGTATTCTCCATTTTATGACACCTACATTTCAGAAGAAGAAAATTTTGTTACAGATTTTCAAGAAGATTAACTTGCTATAAAATGGAAAGGAAATGTTCTGCAACAATCTTTTCAAGAAGAGCCCAAAGGTGAAGAGATGTTTTGCAACAATCTTTTCAAGAAGAGCCCAAAGGTGAAGAGATGAACAATGTTTGTGGCTGCCTTGTCCCAGGAGATATATGTCAGCAAAATATTCAAGAAAAGGAGGCAATTAATTGTTTTTCTCATCAGTTTTATGACCCAGTAGCTGATTATATGGAAAGCCTACATTGGTCATCAATATATGTCTTTTCTGGGGTATGTATCAAAATTTCTGTATGAAGATTTTATGTGGTGCATGCTGGCTTTTATTTTCAGTTTTCAGGAGCATAGTGGCATTAGGTCCAACACCTAAATGGAAAGCCTACATTGGTCATCAATATATGTCTTTTCTGGGGTATGTATCAAAATTTCTGTATGAAGATTTTATGTGGTGCATGCTGGCTTTTATTTTCAGTTTTCAGGAGCATAGTGGCATTAGGTCCAACACCTAAATGTTGGGTTGGTGACACTAGAAGGTGAATTTCACCTTAAGAAATTGAGCCATGTATAAATCTAGGACCTGCACATAAATAAGCTTAGGGGTTGATCATTTTATTTTTAGTTGCAGTTCTTCAATTCAGTTTTTAGTTAATGGATAAAGGTGGCAACCCTAGTTAGAAACAAGTTTGGAGGGGTTTTAGTTTTCAAAAATGTTACACTTCAGTTTTCAGATTTTGAGGTTTTCATAATTTCAGACTCCATTCCCAGCTAAGGCTATTGATCTAAGGTTCTCAGCACCTTCCAGACAAAGTGTTGTTCCCAGTTGGAGCCAAATGTTGTAAGTCATTTTAAGATAATTAAAATATTAAAGATATTTAAGGAAGTTCCAACACAAGATTAAAAATTGCAAAATTTGATGGAACTTATGGCAAATCCTAGATTTTGTTCTTCCAACTGGTGGCTTTTCTCATTCATATGGTCTTGAAGCTGCAGTCTAGGCACAAATAGTTCCATATCCAGAAACATTAGAAGCTTTTGCAGTTAACAGATTGGAGAATACTATAATTTACTTCTGCTCATTGTTTACAGAGCTAATAGATTTCCCAACATAGAAGACTGGATTAAAATTGATCAAATATTACATGCTATCCTAATGGAGTTGCATGGAGTTGCAAAGAAAACATCAATTTCCCAAGGATCAGTACAATTGCGGGTGACATCAATAGTGTTTGTTCACATTTCAGAGAGTGTGCTCGAAAGCCAGATTGTGACGCTGACATTGGGTTGGAGGTGGTTACTTGGACTATATTCGACACCTTTATTGATTCTATTTCTGTTCTATGTTACAACCCCAAAATATCTGAGGTACCTTTTGCTGAAGAGTAGGACTGAGGATGCACGCCATATCCTTGAAAAAGTTGCACATGTAAATAAAAGGCAACTTCCACCTGGGAAATTTGTTAATGATCTTAGCATGGAACTCAATGAAATAGATACCATTGATGGGTTATAAGAAGCTTGTTTGTTGGAAGCCCATGGGAATTTAGAGGAGAGCCACATGGAAATAGAAAGTTAAACTGGAGTATTCTCACAGTACTCTAGTTTCTTTTCCCTGTCGTTAATCAGGTCAATGCTTCTTCTATGAATAATATTATTCACAAATGCATTTTCCTACTATGGAGCTGTCTTGCTTACATCCGAATTGAGCAGTGGAGGTGGGAATTGCACATCGGGCACTATGATTTTAATTGCTTACGATGAGAGTAGTATTTACAAGGATATTTTTATTTCACGTTTTGCAGAGATTCCTGGGCTTGTGTTGTCAGCAACTATCGTGGACCGTTTTGGGTGCAAATTTTCAACGGCTACAATGTTTTTCCTATGTTGCGTTTTTCTTCTTCCGTTAACATTTCCTCAACATGAAGTTGTCACGACTTTTATTCTCTCTGGAGCGCTCTTATGCATCATAGGAACCATTACAGTTATCTACGTTTATGCCCCCAAGGTTTACCCAACATGCATAAGTTCTACAGATTTTGAGAAACATAAAAACAAATTAAAAGATTTGGTACCAGCTATTAGTAAGAAGGACATGGAAATAACTAAAAATAGTTCAAAATTGATAAAGGTGTTTGAGATGGTTAACCATACAAAAGATTCAAGTTCTCTAGAAGTGGAAAAGTAGGATTGTAGAGAGATAATGCTAAAGTTGAAGTCTACAGGTTAGTCAAGTAAGAAGTTGAAATTGGACAAAAATGACTGTATTGACCCCATATCTCTTAATGATGTTTTCAAAAGCTCAAATTCAGTTCATGATGACCACTGAATATTGGCATCAAGCAATGTGGTTTGTATTCTTAGAACTGAGGGGCAGAGTAATGTTGCTAGTGTTGAGAAACTTCAGATGAAAGCCTTACATTGTCAAAGCATTAACCAACCATCCACTGGATGTCTAGCTGATATAGTGGCTCCTTTTCCGTACCAGCTTAATTGAGGAGAAAATAATAACATGATAACGAAGCATGATATAGATACAGTTTTGTCATGTTCTGTTGAAAAAGAGTTTCAGGCAAAGAAAAATAATGTAAATGAACGAGCCGACAAGAGTGATAATAACATCATTCAAGAAACTACTTTGCCGATGTGTGTAGAAGGAAAGAAGCTAGATGGAAATGCAGTGGGCTTGCATGATGGAGCTCGGAGACCCTCAAATGAGCATTCTGAAACTCTATTTAATACATAAGATAATTATGTAAAGCCTATAACAACTACTTCTGCCCCTATAAATTTCAGTCAAGGTAGAGGGGTTGTAGAAACAATGACCCATTCCATGACAAGGTCTTTGGAAATAAATTTTTCATCTTCATCAGTGATGTAGAATGATCCATCTTATCTGTGGGGAAGAGCTGATACACCAGGAAGCTTGCTATTCTCTATGGACATGTCCAGTCTAACACATTTTCCACATTTCCCAGGTCTTAGTTTTTATGGAAGGGTGCTTTTGAAGTTTCAGGTAGTGTCTTTGGACATCGCGTTTATTCTGGAATATAGGCACATCCATCAAATACAACATCTCCAAAGGTTTATGAAATGGCATAGAGATTCAGTCCACGGTTGTATCTGGAGCAAGCAGAGCGATGTAATGCATGGCCACAATGGTTCTATGACAATATAGGTCTCTATTTCTTTCCAACAGACGATTTAAGATGTCAGAAGTCATATGTGAAGCTTTTAAAGGAGTACAATGGAGAACGTGGGCTATGCTATCAACCATGGCTTCATTTCATTTTCAAAAGAGACTACCGGTACAAATTTTGTATGAATATTACGAGTACCAATGCTATTAAAAGTCCAAAATCCTTGAGCTCTAAATCAACGGAATCCCGACAACATAAAATGCATGACGGTTAAAAATGAAAGTGATCCCGCAAGGCAGTTTCCCAAAAACATCGTTCACGGTATCTACGATCATCATTTGTTACAAAAATACTGTTATCACTTTCTGGAAGCTGCCCAAGTGCCCCTGTAAGCTGTTTACGGTTTTTCTTAGGGATGTGTGCGGAAGACAAACCTTGGGTCCCAATTATTGAATTCATAGAGTTAAAAAGTGGCTCACTAATTATAAAAATTATGCACATTAAAAGACCGAGCCCTTTTATTTTCTTTGGGATTTAAATATTATGAGATTTATTACATCATATTTTTGTAAAAATATTTTGAATAGTTGTATATCGGTTTGAGAAATAGTTTTATAACCAATTCTAGGACAATTTAAGTTTTAAATAGTGGAGAGAATAAAAGAGAAGAAATTGGATATGGTAGGGGTTCAGAGTCAAGTGTTCATCATTGAGTATTGTAATCAATTTTTTTTTGAACCTTGGATAATATATTGCAGTTTGATTCCAGTTATAGGAAGTTGCAGTTATTATTTTTCTTCTCATGTCTAAGTATTCATCCATGTCTTTTCCTCTCTTAGACAATGTAAGATGCAGCTGGTGCTTTAGTTTAGTTTTTAATGAATTTACTTAATTATAATCATATCCACATCCAGAAACCTCATTCACATTTTCTTAGTCTTACGTTATTCTTTCTGCAGTAGTCTAAATTCAGATTCTTAAGTGCCCAGTTTGGACTCTGTTCTCTATTCTTCTTCAACCTACTTGTCTAGTTCAACATTCTTCAACTTTCAGAGTCTCTAGCCATTCTGTTTTGGAAGGCTAAGTTTTCAGAACTAACTTTTGGTTACAAGCCTTCATGGTCTATACTTCTAGCCATTGATTTTATATATTTTTATCTAATCTCAAAATGTCTCGGGCACTCGTTCCCCTGCAACCAAGAATTGTCTCTTGAGGTACAACACTAGGTACATAGGGTTTTATGTACATGTTGTATATGCATTGCTATGTACATATGGTGTTGTGTGCATGGTGTACATGTGGTGCTATGTGTAGGTGGTGTTGTGTACATGTTGTGCACATGGCATATGTAAATGTGGTGTCGTTTACATGTCATGCATGTGATTTTCTGTACATGTGGTATTGTGTACACATTGTACATGTGGCGTTGTGTACACATTGTGCAAGTGGTTTCGTATACATGTAATGTTGTGCATACATTGTACAGGTGGTGCGGTGTATAGGTGGTACTATGTAAATGTTGTAAATGTGGTACTACTATACATGTGGTATTGTGTGCATGTTGTACATGTTGTATTGTGCACATGTGGTATGGTGTGCTTGTTATACATGTTTTGTTGTGCACACGTCATATTGTTTTATGCGTATTGTGTAATTGTTGTATCGTGACATTTGTATTCATTTTCTTGTATGCCGGGTGTAGGTGTATGTGTTGTATATCAGATGTATGTGCATGTATTGTATGGTGTTCTATGCCGTGTGTGGTTGTATGTGTGTGATGTACACTACGGATATATGTTCAAGATTGAAGATAAAGCACTGGGTGTTTGTTGGGTATGACAAGCAATTCGATGTGCGTATGGGAATGACCCATTAAAGGATAAATATCAATATTTTATTTCAATTTTAATTATGCATGTGATCTATGATTTTGGTCTATGATGGTTACATGTGATCTAAGATTTTGATTATGATGGTTGCATTTTAAGCTAGTCGAATGTGATATATTTATGCATGATGATTTGATCAAACAATTAGTTTGACTTGTTGTGACAGGGAGTGAATAGGATTGCAAGTGTACCTTATTGATCGACCATCGATGAGGTATGGTGTGAATTTATTTCAATTTATTTTGAATCTAATGGGAATTATGTGCTTGGTATAAGAAAGCATGAAAATGCCTGGTTAGGTGGTTGAAACTGACTGCAATAATTAGTAGTATTAGTGAAAGAATTGGAATATGCAACAGTATGATGGTAAAGCACTTCAGGAGCAGGGTCATTGTGGGACACTGGTACCCAATAGTTTCCATTGATTGGCATAAACACGCTCTGATCGGTGTGATGGTTGAGGTAGGTATATACCTTGCTTTTTGTATCTTCTGATGTGAGGAAGCCTTTCTAAGGGATAGATTTCCCGGGGTAGGGGATGTCATGGAACTTGGAAGGTGTATGATTGCATGGAATGAGTTGAATGGATTTCCCAAGGGATTGTGTAGCAGAGAAGGGAGATTTGGGGATGGATTTTTTTCGTCATTAGCATTACCAAATGGAATTAGATACACATTGGAAGTGTGCCCTTGAACAATGAGACTGTAACTGTTCAATGAGAGCACAAGTGGCGCAAGATTGTAGCGCTATATATTATATGAAACTTTCACATTAGCATTGGATATTAGACTTACTAGGAAGGAGGGAAATCCTAGTACTACTTTTGAGGGTGGAGGAGTAAGTCTCTGAATTCCAATGTTGCAAATGCAGACATCATATCCTTTTATTTATTGATTGAGAAAATGTGCATATGTGTATTTTATTGTAAATATTGTACCGAGATGGATTTATAAAGATCCATAGATAGTATGGTTATTTTTGGTTAAACAAATGTGCATAAATATATATGGTTGGTATTGTAAATATCATAATGAGCTATGTTATAAATCTCTAGTAAACAATATGTTTGTCATGTTTGAGCAGTGGTCATTGTAAATACTGCAATGAGCTGTGTTATAAAGCCCCATAGGAAGTATAATTTTCTTTTCAACAGTCTTTAAAGTTGTAGGTGTCATGGAACACCGAAGATGGTGTTCCCCCAAGGGGGAGGGTTCTGTAACAACCTTAGTCATAATTCGATGTAAAAGTTAATAAAGGAAAAACTAAGACCAAGGTCATGGGACACATATTCCAAGCTGAATGTTGGAAAAAACAGCCTAGTGTGGGTGTTCATTTGGTTTATTATGGCTAAAGAAATTGGAAAAGGCAATGACAAAGGCTTTGGAAAGGAAAAATGGCATTTTTGGCAATTTATTTATGAAAATAATGAAAATTAGGAGAAAATGAACTTTATAGGTCACAAATTGCATGTGAGGGGGAAAATGAAGGAAAATAATGGAATATTGAAGAAAATAGAGGCTTCATTAATAAAAGGGCTTTTGAGGATCAGTTGGTAACTTTTCATTAGTTTAATTTTGGAGTTCTCTCTGTATTCTCTCTCTCTCTCTCTCTCTCTCTCTCTCTTGGACACTTAGAGTTTTCTTGGAGAGCTTCAACATTGGGTAAAAAAAGAAAAGAAGGTAAGAGGAATAAACGATCAAGCAAGGAAGAGCAAGATCAAGAAACTACCACAGAAATATTTGTAGGTATTGAGTTGCATATATGATTTCCTTGCTAGTTTTGACATGCATGGTTATGAATGTGTGTTCTTGGTTCTCTTGTTGCCGTTGGCATTAGTTTTTCCAGGTGTGAAAGTGTTCTTCAACCTTGCTTTGCCATTTCCAGATAGTCGTAGTGTGATGGGTTCTCATGTTTTGGTTGAGCTGGATTAACGAATGGATTCAAAACTAAGTGATGTGGTCTCTAAAATAAATAACACATGGCCTAGTGATCCTTGAATTTGATTGTGGATTGGGATAAAGACTTGGCCTAGTAACCCTTAAACTAGACTATGGGTTGCAGTAAAGCCAGATTTTGCATTACCACAGTAGGCCTAGGAATCCTCGGCCAGTGAATGACAAGATATATGATAAAGCCTAGAGGTGGGTGCTCTCCATTAGGCCTAGGAATCTTGGGATGGGATATGCGGTAAATCCTAGAGGGTGGAGTCTCAATTGGACATAAGAGTCCCGAGATGGGATATATGGTAAAGCCCAAAAAATGGAGTCTCAGTTAGGGTCCAGTGATCCGGTGTGGATTTTGGTAAATCCTAGAGACTAGGAGATAAGAAAATTCTTCACGGTGTAGGTGGAGAAAATCCAGTGGCATCCATGCTTGTTTTTGCCTAGTGATCCAGTGAGGATTGTGGTAAAGCATGGTTCTATTGATGAGGGTGAGGTGGTGTAGCCTCGAGAAGCCCTAGTTGAGTTTTGGTTATGAGTCTCACATTCATGCTTGGAATATGGCACATGGGTGATTGGCTAAAAGAAATATTTGGTTTGGCCAATCTATGATTAGGTGGTAAGTGGAAGTCACAAACCTGGATGCATTCATTAATAAGACTTCCTTCTCCTTGGTATTTCATGTGTAAATTTACTAGTTCATATGTGGTATTTATGGTTATTCTATCCTTGTTATTTATATTGGTTATATGCTAGTTATGAGCATGTTTTATAATAGTGATAATGTATGGATATCATCATGTTTTGGTTGATAAATGAATGAACAATGAATATATACCTAATAGATGATAATGTAGCTAATGTGATAAGGCATAAATGCTTCTTAATGAATCTCGGATAAGTGTGAGACCCCTATGAATAGATATATTGTTATGACTTGTAGATCACATATTCATGATATGTTTGACAAAATGCATGTCATGGCTAGTAGGGTTCTAGTCAAGTATTTGTTCAAATATTTTCATTTGTATCATTGTATCGATGTTACTTTTCATTCCTAAAGGTTTCATGGAGTTTTGGGCAGTAGCCTGATACCTAGGCGTGAAAAGGTGGCACATAATCTAGGGTCACAAGCTCAAAACTAATCGAAAAAGACCCTAGTTGCTTGCATGTCCATGATGTGAGAGAAACTAGAGGACCCCAGTCATAGGCATGCCCATGTCATGGGAGTGACTGAGGCTCTAGGGCAGTGAAGTGTTAAGTTGTCTTAGGGGTTGATCATGTGCAAGTGTTGGTTGGCTCATGTAGGTTCTGCAACAGGTGCAAAAGGTTAGATTCGTTGTATTGTGTTGGTTCCACTTCCCTAACTATACATGGGGAGTTGAATTAGATTGTAGTAGCTTGTCATCACATGCTTACTCCTGCGGACCAGTTAACTTGGGTAAATGTGGGAGGAGGGTGTTACAATTTTCTACCCAAAGAGTTTCCCAAGTTATATTTTTTTGTGTTAGTTTGTGAATTTTATTTCAATATTGTATATTTTTTGTACATTTATAATTTTCATACATATGCAACAAACATATATTAAATTATTCATTAATCTATGGAGACATTAACCCTTATAGTGTATATTTTATATTTTTAAGCATAATTTTGTTTTATCATATTCTTTGTGACATAACTATCAAATAGAATATTCATAGCAATATGTGGATTAATTCACTATCTTTATTATCATTTGTTGTATCTAGTTTACCATTTTTTTTAGTCAGTTAGTAGTTAGTTGTGGACACATTTTCAAATCCCTATGAAAACCTGTGGCTAAGTGAATAACTTTTTCTAAGTTACTATTACTTTCTTCCTATGCTTTTGTTGTTATAGTAGTTTACATCTCTTCCATATCAATTATGAGTATTTATTTTGAAATTTACAAATCTCTCAACTAGTTCTCATCTAACTCTCTCTTATCGTGTTCAAATTTTCTAATTTGCATTACCAAATATGCAATGGTAGTAGTCATTAATCATGGAAAATAAAGATTCAATTTTCTAAGGAAAAGTATGATGACTATTTGTTCTTTCTAAAAGAAAGAAAAGTAGGTTTCTCAATGTTTCAATTCAATCACATTATATATATTTGTGTTTTCATCTCTATTGGGCAGGTATTGGGTTGAGAAATTATTCAAATCATAATGATGGGTTGGGTTCCAATTTGATTTATATATAAATTTGTAGACTTTATTATAAAATATTTTATAGTTTATAACTTATTTTTATATATATTTTGCATTTCTTAATTTGTGAAATTTAAAAGAAAAAGCATCATAATTAATACATAAATCTACCTCAAATTAAAAATACTAGTAAGAAAATGTTTTGTACCACTTTCAAAAACCATAATTAGATTTTTTTTTTTTTTTTTTTAAATTGTGCCAAAAGGCATATTCTAGAGCTTACATGTGTAATTCCTTCCATGGTCATTTATACTTTGAGTTTATATATGTACCTTTTAAAATAAAAATACAACAATCACTAAATAAAAAACATTATAGGCTATAATAAAAAACTAAAATTAATATACAATTATAATAAACGATATAAATAAGTTATTTAAATAATTATATTAACCAATTATTTTAATAATCATGTTGATTAATTTATTTCAATATCAAATTTATGTAGTAAGTTTTTTTTAAATGATATTTTAATGTTGACTATAATAATATATTTAAAAACCTTCCAAGTCTTACTAGCACAACCGATTGAGAATGAACTTCCTTAGCAAGGCTACCCAGGATCAAACCTCACAGGGTGGTTGTGTGTGTTATTACGGGGGGTGGTTGTGTGTGTTAAGGGGAGGAGACATGCTCAAAAAATCAGCCAATACACTTGCCAGGGTGACTTTGACAGATTTGATGCCCATAAGTCTCGGTTTCTCAAGTCACAAGTCAAGCATGAAGATCCCAAAGAAATTGACAAACAAACAGAATAATATATTTCAAAATCCAAAAATAACATCTATTTAGGAAAAAACAAAAAATAATATACTTACTAAAAATGCAATAAAGATATATTTCTACTCCATTCAATTTTTAATATAAAATTAATATATCACATTTAAATAATACGGTTAATAATACCCATATAATGTAAACCATAAATAAACTATTTCAAGTAAAAAGAACAATAACCATACGAATCAAGGCAATGATGATTAATATAAACAGATGGAAATAAATATAATAAATGTGAACAGTAGCCATAAGAGTCAGTCAATTTAATGGTCCTAATATAGACAGATGCAAATGGATACAATGAAAGTGAAGAGAGTGAACGGGGAATCTATCGCTGAATAGAAAACGTTATGGACCACATGGAGCAGAATAATTCTATTATTACATTATGGATTTGTATATAAATATGATTTCATTGATACAACCCTAGAATTGACAACCATAGAATTGATACCATATGTGCACAACTACCGCTCAGCAGAGGGTTGTGACGTTAACAACCTTCACATGTATTTGTTTGATTGAACGAGTTAACTCCATGAAAGAACACAGTGATGATAAATATCAATTAAATGGTGATAATATGGACAGATGCAAACGAATACAATCAAAATAAACACGTAATGGTGGAGAGATTTCAATTTGTCATTTGGATGGTATATTTTGTAGATATTTAACAATCTTATCACATGGAAAGTTAAATAATTAACTTTTTAGTAAATTTACAAATTGATAATCTAAATCAAGATATATTTTTTTTTGCATGTGGTTCACGAGCACTTTGGTCAATGAGTGATCGCTACGTTTACTGAAAAATCTGGGCGATAGGTCAGTGAGTGATCGCTACGTTTACTGAAAAATCTGGGCGATAGTTAGGCTAAATCGCCCCTGGGCCTACTGCGAGACCTGACCCCAAGGGTTTTGGATTTGACCCTATGACCTCCCGAAAGCGATGCACGGTTTTTGACCAACTGAACTAACCCTTGGGACTATCTAAATCAAAATACTTAATAGAAAGAGACTTAATAAAATATCATAATCAAATAAACTAAAATGATGCTTAATATAAACAGATGCAAATAAATACAAATACAATAAATTGGAGCACTAACCATAAGAGGTACAAATACAATAAATTTGAGTACTAACCATAAGAGTCAGTCAATTTAATGGTCCTACTATAGACAAATGCGAATGAATACAATGAAAGTGAACAGAGTGATTAGCGGGGAAACGCTGAAAAGAAAAAGTAATGTACCACATTGTTACGGAATATTAGGGAAGATTGTTATACACTTTACCTAGTATATCAATATGATTTCATTTTTCATTCAACATGCACCATAGAAGCTTTGACTTCCAACCTCAATTCACAACCATAGAATTGATGCCAGGTGTACTAATACAGTGCAACAATTGATGCCATGTGTACGAATACAGTGCACCGGAGGGTTATGACGTTAACAACCTTCAAATGTATGGTCTGATTGATAATCTGGTTAGGGAAGATGAACAGTGCCAACTATTTGCCTCGGGGCCCAGAAGTTATGACAATTTTGACTAGAATTTTATCTACGAGAGGACTGGGTTGAGAGTTGTCCTCGGCTTCTCTTGCTATAATAATTTTTGAAATTTAGATTTCTATTGAAGCCGAGTATTGGCCTTACTATTTCGTTTTATAAAAATCTGATTAATTAAATCTATAGTTCAATGGTTTGTTAAGGAGCATTCGTTGAAACTTTATCCCCAATCAAAATCTCTCCGCGTTGTGAATTTAATTTAGGCCATTAGCCCTATGAGGTTCTTTTGTTCAATGACATCCATATGAGATGGAAATAAATATTATGATTATATATTCAATAAATATTTAAAGAAATTAATGAAAGTATTTTAAACTTTAATAAAGTATAACCATAAACAGTAATAAAAAATAATTGGAAATTTCTGAAGTATATTACGATAAAAGGAAGAATTTTTGAAGAATATTTAAAATTAATAGTTTATGTAGGGTTAATGTTTTTAGAAATATCTAGGATTAATTGTTTTTAGAAATATTTTTCTAAAAATATTTGGGATTTACTTAACATTACCGTTTTCTTTAATCTCAATAGTTACATTCATCAATAGTGAAAATGTCAAAGTGATGTTTTCAAATTCAAAAACAATATTTTCCAATGATTTGGTAAAGATATCTCCTAGTTGCCATCTACATCCACAAAATTCAAGAGATCTATCATCCTTGTTGACAAGCTTGTGAAAGAAATGATAGTGGGTGTCAATGTGTTTGTCTTTTTCCTAGGAAACACATGGTTTATTCACAATGCGATTGTTGAACTACTATCACAAAACATTTTGCTCCTTATCCACATGTGTTAAATCATTCAAAAGACTTGATAGTCATATTGTATAGCATGATGCTACATATTCTTTTATATGGAAGATATTGAGATAATGTGTTGTTTATTTGAAGCATGTGAGATCAAATTTGTGCCCAAATGAAAACCTTATCGTGAGGTGCTTTTCCTATCCCTAATATTACCAACAAAAACACTATTTGTATATGATGTGGGTTGTCTTCACATCTTGTGATCCATAATCTATAATCAATTGTACTTGCAATATACCTCATATTTTTTTCCATCTTTCTAGTAACAGTACTTGGGAGATTCCATAAACCTAGAAATGAAAATCGTTGCATACGTTACATCAAGTCCAGTTGTAGTAAGGTCCATCATCTTGTTTGCTTAATTTTGATAAAGTTGCAAGAGATGTCACTATTAGTTACCATTTGTCCATTTTGAATCTCTTTAAGATATATGTAACATACTTCTGTTTAGATATGAGAATCCCTTGAGTAGATGGCTTGAATTCAATTCCCAAAAGGTGTTCCATAAGATCAATACATGTCATCTCAAAATTCTATTTTCATCGCAACTTTGAATTCATCTAGCATCAAAGCTCAATAAGATATCATGTCATCAACATAAGTACAAACAATAAAGATTTTACCTAAATCTTGGTATAGATAGTAGGCTCATTACTACTCCCACTAAACCCATTGTTGAGTAAATAGGACTCAATGTGAGGCAATCTAATTTTACCAAGCTCTTAGAGGTTGCTTCAATCTACAAAAGGATTTATTCAACTTGTACACTTTATACTCTTGGTCTTTTATTGAAAATCCCGGTGATTGATCAACATACTCCTCCTCTTCTAGTTTAGTTGATTCAAAATTATGAAGGGAATGAAAGATATATAGATTTGTAACCAAAATACAAAGATACAATGAAACTTGACTTCTATAAATGGAAAGTGTTGAAATTGTATAAATGTAGAATGACAAAATTAAGAGATGTGATAGATATGCGCCTTTGTTGAATTGTCTTACAATGAGGCTCTAAGAAAAAAACCGAAACCTAGGAGATGAAGCAGGAAAATGCTTGTGGGCCCCAATAGGGTAAGTTGAAATGTCAACTTCTCAAGGTCATAAATTTGGCATACGGTCTCTATTTGGGGTGCTCATAAATTCATTGGAAAGGTCTCACTAAAGAGTACATTTTTAATTACACTCACCTGTTTTTCCAAAAAAAAAGTCATTTACAACCTCAAAATGATTCCAGAAAAGGACTAAAAAACTATAAAAAAACTACCAAAATAGAAAATTGTTTTGTGAGCGAGTGGAACGGTTGGGTAGCCACCAATATCCAGGGGATCATTATCATTCAGGAAGGATAAATTCACATCTGTCTCATAAAATAGCTATTTTTTTACGATGCAATGGGTAACATAGCTCTAATAGTATCCAACCTTTCTATTGGAGAAAATGTTATGCCATAGTCAATCCTTGGTTACTGAGCAAATCCTGTGGCAACTAGCCTTGCTTTATATTTCTCTACCTTTCATTTCTAATCTAGTATTTTCATGTATACCCACTTAGCATGAATTCTATTTCTATTAGTTGGAGATCAATAAGATCACATGTCTTATTCCTTTCAATATCTTGAATTTCTTCTTTCATGGCTTGTAACCAATGTTCTTCTTTCACTGCCTCTCTAAAACAATTAGGATGATAATATAATAAGGAAAAATGAGCTTGTCGATACATGCCATCATACTAGTATATTTTCCTCTAACTCTTTTCTCTTTGATTTCTCACTGAATCTTCTGACTCATTGCTAGAAGAAGAACTATTTCTTTAATTTCTCACTGAATTCACTGACTCTATTAGAAGAAGAACTATCTTCTTGTCTTTGCACCTATAACATTGGAAATCTTGCTAGAGGGACTTGTTGTAATAATTTCTTCACCTATTCATCTCTTGCGATAGATGGATTTAGACTACCCATTGCTTCATTTTCTTGATCACTCAAGACTTCTCATGTGCACATTTTATATATCTTCTCACCAAAAAATTCGTAGTGACTATATTATATACTATGTAGGCTTTAGAATTTTCATTGTACCCAATGAAAATGCATTTTTCTCTCTTCTTCTTAAGTTTTCTCCTTAGCTATTTTTTGACATGCATAGGAAATATAGCCAAAAATTCTATAGAAAGAGACATTTAACTTTGTGCCACTCCATGCTTCCTCAAGAACTTCACCTTTCACACTATTTTTTAGATAAATTTATAATATGTAGATTGAACAAGAAAAATCCTCAACCTAGAAATCATTGGGAATATTTCTAGCCTTGAGTATACTGCTTTCCATGTTCATAATAATTTGATTCTTTCATTCAATCAAAAAATTCTCTTATGGAATGTATTTTGTGGTTAACTACCTTTTAATTCCCCTTGGCCACCAAAAATTTGTGAACTTTTTTAAGCCATACTCTCCATCTGAACACTTTGACACATCTACAACTTTTCTTTTACACTACACTAGTAAACTCTCTTAATGATGTGAATGTCTCTAATTCTTTTTAAGAAAACTACATGTAACACCACTAACATGGATCTTGAATTATAATTTATGTGTATATGTGATGCTTATGATGGCGAGCTAGATTTCTATTGACGCTTACATGACTATGTATGTATAGAAATATTAGGACAACAGTCCAAGGAGCCAATACATTTTAATGTTGGTGTGTCTAAGTATTTGGGTTAGTGAGCCATATTCCATTAAGGCATGTGTGCCTAGATATGTATGATGTATTAGGATGATGAACCAACATAATTAGAAATTTGAGGCTAGAGTAGTTGGGCAAATGAGGCTAGTAAGCCTTGATGAAATGGAAATCTATCTAGTTTGTCAATATGTTTTAAACTGAAGGAAATAATAGTTCACATAGCTAAGTATCCACAAAAAAAGGCATCTTGACATGAAAATATATTATAATATAAAGTAAAGGGGACAAAAAATATGAAAAAGTTTTTTTCCATTATTCAGCTAGACATTCAAATTAGAGGGAGACAAAGCCCTAGATAAGAGTTTATAAGGGTATCTAAAAGAAGTCTCATAAGGATAGAAGAACTCATGGAGATACTGGACTGGAGATCATCCTTGGGAAGACGAGATAGGAGCTGATGGGGAATGTGAACCCACTGGTTAGAGGTTATCAGGTTTTGGTACCTTCAATGTTTAAGGGCCTCAAAGGGTACCTAGAAGGCCTTTAAGGGAATTAGTACTCCCATAAGCCACATGAAAAGTGGTTGGAGGATTTATGGCTTGGTACCTTCATGTTGTGAGGCCTGGAACAATACCTAGAATGCTTATGTGGGAAATGGAATTTGCGGAAGCCACATGATTGTGGGTTGGAGATTGTCAGACTTGTTACATTGCCTGATGATTTTTGGTACATATATTGTACCACTATTTTGGGTGTGTTAATTCCATGGAGTGAAAGCCCCAAGTTAGGGGTGAAAACTTGGTTAGAGAACTTAAGCAACATGACTGATGGTTGGGAGGAATCTATGAGGCCCATACCTACCTAGAGAATTTAACAAATTAGTCTTCCAAACTTGTTATACACCTTTTTATGAGTTATCATTACATTTTTCGTTGTGTAATCAGATAATTTTTCAATATTATGTTTTCACTCTGCAGAAAAATCATGTGTTCTAGTTAATTATGTATGTATTTTTGGTTGTGTCTATATTTTGTGAATGTCCTTATCTAGCAGAAGGGACGGTGATGTTACAACTGGTATCTAAGCTCGATTGCAACTTCAAGCCTGCATAGGCTAGATATAAAGAATAGCGGTAGAATTTTGAGAATGTATGCCAATCATTTGAAAAAATAATGAAATGGAATATGGAGCTTATGAGTTAATTACTCTTTTAATTCACAATATTGGACTACATTTTGATGAACCTAGCATCCAACAAACTTAAATGTTATGTGACCATGTCAGTTCTACATTTAGGTTAAAAACTGCATGGTGAAGTTTTAAGAAGTGGGTTTGAGGGTAATGTCTTCCTCGCAAGTGCGCTTGTTAACTTATATTCTAAATATAGTATCTCTGAGGATGTAGGGAATGTGTTTGAGGAAATACCTAAAAAATATGAGTTATCATGGACTACAATGATTTCTAGATATGTCCAAGATATACTTGGAAAAGAGGCCCTGAAAGTGTTCTGATAAATGTAATGGACATGTTTTAAGGAAAACCACTTAACCCTTTCCAACATTCTAACTTTGTGCATGGGCATTACAAGTTTCGAACATGGTATGCAAGTTCATGGTCATATTGTTAGAACTAGATATGAGTTTGATGTTGTTATAGAAGTATTATTGTCAAAATGTGTTGCTGATGTGGGAATGTAGTATATGCCTAACATCTCTTTGATAATTTGGTTCATTGGGATGCATTCTCATGAACCTTATTGATTAGAAGATATGCCTCTAATGGATTCAGTGGATATTCCCTTCAACTTCTTAGGAACATTTTATTAGTAGGCATGAAACCAAACAACATTACTTTTATTAGTGTTCTATATACATGCCATCATTCAAGCCTAGTTGATGAAGCCTGGATGTACATTGAATCCACAGATATAACATATCCAACCTAGGTTTAACACTTAAATTTGAGCAAAAGAGAAACGAACCATATTAGGTCACTTTGATGGTTCTCCAACTTAAGATGATTGTATTGATGATTCCCCATGTTTTTTGATGGTTTAAGTGATGCTTGAAATCTCTATAATGAAGAAAAACTCTCGGTTGATTTGGTTTTAGGCCTATTCAATGGTTCCTATCAAACACAAGTATGTATTCCAAAGATAAAATTGTACACGATGCAAAATGAGTGTTCAAAAAAATAAGTGAATGTAATGTGGCCACATGAAACTTCAAACACTTGGATGAGGTAATGAAAGAGGTGATTAGTGGAAGAAAATGTGACTAGGAAAGTCATAAGGGATCGTAATGTGAGACACAAAGGTGTCCTTTCATATATCATAAGATTTTCGACATTTCATACTCAAGGATGACCTTGGGAATTAGTTGATCAAGCATATACATAACTTTTCTGACTATGTTTACAACCTTGAAGTGCATAGCACAAATTGACCCAATATTTGCAATATTTCCTATTCATATGAAGTGATATATTCAAGAACGATCTCGAGAATTAGTAGATCAAGCATATACATACTTTGTTTGGACTATGTTTGCTGCCTTGAAGTGCATGACGCAAATTGACCTAAAGAATGCATACATTGTGCTTCTTGAAAATTATGCGTCTTTTCAAAACAACCTATATGATCTCGCCAATGTTGTTCCTGCATTCAAAAGAATATACCATTAGGCAAATGAGGCATATGGATAAGCATGTACAAGATATATGAACTCTTTCATAGAATATCAATTTGATAATCTATTTTATTTATCTCAAAAGTGGATAATATGATGAATATAATCACTCCAAAAGAGGAAGGAAAGGGTGTTACAAGTTGAAAAGAATTTTGGAGTATGCTTTTCCCCTTACTTTTCTTATACTTGCAAATAAGAGAGAGAATATGTACAAGATACAACTATTAAAAGGGATCTGATGACCCACACGAATTGTGAATCCCCTTTGTTTCTGACATTTAAATGGATGGGGGGACACAAATGGTTTTACACCATATACTGACAAATATTTAATTTTTCATTCAATTTGATATATATGAGTAGGAGCATGATTTTGATGAGCAGAATATTTTTTCCTTTCTGTCCTGTCAAACAACCTACTTTGAAGAGGTAGTAAAATTGCAACATTGGATTGATGTAATGAATTAAGAAATCAAAACCATATAAAAGAATGATACTTGGCATCTGGATGATCTCCTGCAAGACAAAACCAACATTGGCGTCAAGTGGGTCTACAAGACAAAATTGAATGAAAAAGGAAAAAAGCTTTTTCTGATCAAAATTCCTCTTACTCATATATATCCTTGATGCTTCTAGTTTTTTGATGATCATATGAAGATGATGATTCACTGTTGGATTCAGTGCTAGAAGAAGTGGCATTCTCAGAGTGGTGTGTCTCTTCTTCTACCTAATGATCCAGGTGTATATTAGTGTCCACCTGCCTATTCCACCTAGACCTCTAATCAGTTTCATATGTTTCCTTGTTTATTGTATCATTTACTATTTTTAGCATTTTTTCTGGTCCTGAACTTCCAGAGCATGTTTGACTCCCTAAATGGAATTTTTTTGAGGTCCAAAATAGTCCAACGATCTATCACAAATACTATTGTACTTAGAGAGATATTTCCAACAAGGTATCATACACGCCAAACAAAGATAATACGACTAAGTTACGACCCTGGGAAGTTGGTTGCCAAACTAACCCTAATGGGGCCCACAAACCCTTGTGTTATCGGGAAAACTAGTGTCCATTCAGAGCTACTAGTCCCACTAAGATGGATAGCTATCTTAGAAACAAACAAACTAAAGTCACTTGTGTTTTTCTTTATGAGAAGTAGATGAGAGAGAAACAAAGAGTGCCAACCTCAGTCTTTCGCTTGGCTCCTTACTTGTTTCCTCTCCCCTTTGATAGATCTTTGCCACTCCTTCCTCACTTGTCCCGCTTCAAAGAACACCTGTAGAGTCAAAGAAGCATAATACCATCAAAACATAGAGATATACAGTCATAAAAAAAATAGGATCAGATATATATTGACCATACAAATGCATATATCAATTCAATATTCAAAGATATACAAGAATATGGAGGAAAACTCAAATAGCTTTATTGATAGAAGTAGTAGAAGAGAGGATTACAACCCATTGATCTGACCCAACGCCATCCTCTCAGCATGAAAGCCCTTCTTCACCTCATGAAAATCTAGATCACCCAACACTATGATGTTCCACAAAGAAACCAACAACACTTCCCTACAAGATGCAAAATTCGAGCCTCTAGATCTCTAGGATGAGGGATCCATATATAGATGTTTGTAGGTGGGTGAGTTAGCTTCTGGTTTTTTTATTAGTGTCATTTCTCTGATAGTTCTTAGTTCCACTTGAAGATTTCATGATCTCTTACTCATCCCTGGGCGAACTCAAAGAGGCAAGTGTCACAGGAGAAGTTTCTGGAAGATTCCATGATCATCCACCTTGCAAGCTGTCTCTGCCATTTGTCTACTCTCACCCATTGCACCCCATAGAAGGGCTTTTCAATATGCATCGCACCCCCCGTGTGCATTGGGTGGGATGCATCGCACTTTGACCATGGAGCAGATGAGATGGTCCAGTTTTGACCAATTCTGAGTAGTTTTTCATGGAGAACTTCTGGGAGATGATGTAATCAGTTGACCTTGTTCCTTTAGGGAATGAAACAACACTTTTAGGGACTTAGAAGCCCTTGTTTTATGGACATATGAGATTGGGGTTACAGTACCCAAATATGTCTATAACACCTTGGAATTCCATCTTTTGACATTAGGGTTTTGGTTGTTTAAGGTTTTCCCTTATCGTTCAATAGTAAATAGGCCCTCGAGCCTCATTGTAACAAAATTCAGAGGCATGTAGCCACCACATCTCTTCTAAGAGATAAACTACCATCACCTGAGCTAGTTTTATTTCCATTATGTTTGTAAGCATATTTCAGTATTTGAAATTAATGAAATGAAGTATTATTTATCCTCCATATTTGTATTTATGCTTATATTTGTAACTTGTTTCATTCCTGTTTAAGTTTGGATGAGTGGTATCAGAGCGGTCTACTCTTTCTTTGCTTTTCTTTGTATGCCCCCAATGAGGTCAGGATATAAGGAGTTAGGGCTCGAACTGGTCGAACCTTTGCAAGACTAGCCTCACAAATCCCAACAACCTCCCATGGCAGAAGAGAAGAAAGATGAGGGGGTAGGAGATCCTTTAAAAATATTGCTCAAAGAATCCCTCGAGTGATAGATGAACGTGACAATGGATAACGTTTCCTAGATCCTTCAGCGACTATCCAAGGGTGATACATCTTCTTCCAACAACTAGTTTGGAAGCGCTACACCCTTTAAGGTACAAGTAAAATTTGACATCCCCATATTTGAAGGTTATATAGATGCATATACCTTAGACAAATGGTTAAATCTGCTAGAAGGGTACTTTTTTGTTCATGATTTTTCTAGCTGGGAAAAGATTACTTTTGCATTTCTTAGAGCTGCGCCCCATGTCAAGGACTAGTGGGAAACCTACTATGAGAAGAAGGATGAAAGTACACCCTCACTATTTTTAGCTACACCCTCTTGGAATTTGTTTCGAGTCACCATCAAGGAGCAGTACTACCCTATCGGGAGCAATGAGGATAAATACATAAAGTGGAGCACACTACAACAAGGAAGGGACCAAGACGTGCATGAGTTTACCAATGTTTTTCATACCCTTTGCATGAAGTTGGGTATCAAGGATTCTTAACAACATTTGGTAGTCAAGTACCATGGCTTCCTACACAGGTACATCTAGGACGAGATGGAGTTCCTGGACATTTCCTCACTTGGCACGACATACCGATAAGTTGTCAAGATTAAGCATAATTTTAAACAAAAGAAGGGATACTTTGGATGTGAAAATATGAGGCAAGGGAAAGGTGCCCCAAACTGTAGAGCAAAGGAAAAATCCAAGGCGGGTTAACCCAGGACAACCCACCGAAGCTGCAAGAAAAGAAAAACACTAGGAATCCAAACAATGACATGGGAAAATGGTGTGAGTTCCATAAGACCTCCACTCACAACACAAGTGAGTGCCGGGCCAAGCAGTCATTGGTGGCCAAGCTGAAGGCTTCCGAATCAGGCACATGTTCTGACTCTAAGTTAGAACCTGACAAGGGGAATTACAAAGGGAAGTAGATCATTGATGCGAAGCCTAGTGCCACCGTGGCCACCACCAACATCTAGAAGAATGAGCTTGAAGATCTCGAGGAGGGGGAAAGCCTCTTCCACTCACAGATGTGGGTGAAGGGTTCTCCACTACAGTTCAATATCGACAATGGAGTCCAAAAGAACCTCATTTTAGTATAGGTCATGAATTAGATGGGCCTACTAACTACAACACATCCACAACCGTACACCATCAGGTGGTTTCACCAAGGATGAGATCTCCACGTCTGCTAGTAGTGCCACCTTCCCTACAACATCAAGCCCTTCATGAATGAGGTATTGTGTGATGTTGTCCCTCTTGAAGTCTATGATGTACTATTAGAAAAACCATACTTGTGGAAGTGACATGTTGTATATGAGTCTAGACCTCGCTATGTGATTATTACTTTAGGAAATAGGTTGTACAAGATACTGGAGGTAGCCTCACTTACCACCATCTCTTTGATCACTGCAAAGAAATGAAGTAAGATAATTTCACAGACCCAGAAATTTGTTTTCCTTATGATTTTCCCTCAGGGCAAGAAGAATATTGTGGTCATGACTTTTAGATAGGGTTCCTCCATATAACAATAACAGATGGACAAGGTCGTGGAGGAGTACAGAGAAATTTTCTCCTCACCTATGGGGTTGCCTCTACACTGTCATGTCAAGCACTCCATCAATCTTACTCTGCGCACACCGCTACCTAATGGATCAATCTATTGATGCTCTATTCAGGATAACATTGATATCAAGATTTAGGAGTTGTTGCAGAAAGGGAAAAGCAGGCCAAGTTCATCACCCTGTGGGAGCCCAATTGTATTGGTATAGAAGAAGGATGGTGCCTAGAGACTTTGTATTAACTATCGGGCACTAAACAATATCACTATATGGAATAGGTACCCAATCCCATGCATTGATGACCTCTTGGACCAGCTCAAGGGGGAAAAATATTTCAACAAGATTGATTTGAAGTCTGATTATCACTAGGTACCTATCGAACCCTCTGATGTGTGGAAGACTACCTTCAAATCCAAGGAGGGCCTTTTTGAATGGTTCATCATGCCTTTCAGGTTGACGAATTCCCTTGCAACCTTCATGAAATTGATGGATGACATCCTGCAACTCTTTACCATATTTGTGGTGGTGTATTTAGATGACATCTTGATCTTGAACTAGAGTTGGGAAGAGCATATCTACCATATTCGATAGGTCCTCTGAACCCCGCGACAACACAAGATGTGTGCCAATTTGGAGAAATGCACTTTTGGCATTACCCAGGTTCAATATTTGGGGTACATCATTGATGAGAAGGGGGTGCATGTGGGCCTAGTTGAGATACAGGTCATTTGGGATTGGCCAGCCCCAACCACTCTAACAGAGCTCTGAAGATTTTGGGTCTTACCAATTTATACCATAGGTTCGTGTTAGGGTTCTCTCATATCACTTGGTCTTTAAGTCAAGTCACCAAGGCTGCAGAGAAAGAAAATTTATTTTGTTCTGAAACAAAACATAAAGCGTTTGTTGAGTTGAAGCTAGACCTCTGCTTTGCACCAGTGCTCACATTACCAGACCCGTGACAACCATTTGAGATTGAGATAAATGCCTCTGACTATGCTATTGGTATATTTCTTACTTAGCAGGGGCATACAGTGGCTTACCACAGTGAGACACTTTCAAATCATGAAAAATTTTGGAGGCTAATATTCGAAGGTGGGCTAATTTTCAATCATTTTTCCAAAAAAAAATATTTTCCAATTTCCATTTTCTATAAAAATGGTTCACCCAAATTTTACAATATAAAATTATTTTACCTTAAAAATCAGCAACATTATATAGAGAGTATATATAAAATCATTCTGAATTTGAATAATTTTACAAATACATCAACAAACATTTTATAGTTTGGATATTAGGGACGAGCGAGATTCACCAATGTTTATAAACTTCAAGATAATTTTTCATCCTTAAAATTTTGTCCGTTTCAAACATAGTCTGAAAGTATCCCACCTATGACAAAGAAATTTATTCCAATGTGAAGGCATGTCGTCTGTTGTCACTTACTACAAAATTGTTCGAATGGTGCCAAATAATGTCAAAAGAATGCAAAGAGTAGAGAATATTGAAGTCATTTTCCAAGCCACAAAAGGATTCGAAGCCTGCATTAGACCCTCTCCATTAGAAAAGGCTCTAAACAAGTTTTCCAACGATATGTGGAAGTCCAAAAATGGACTCTTGGATCAAAAGATACGGTCTATTGAAGTTTCAAGGATTCAAGCCTTAGGAAGGAAAGGATATCAAAGATCACATATCGGAGGTCCAGAGGTATCGACAATCACATATCGGAGGTCTAGTGACATCAGACATATTAAAGATCACAACATCAAAGATATTAGTGATTGCATCTCAGAGGTCCAAACATATCGACGATCGCATATCAGAGGTCCTGCATGTTGGAGGTCCAATACATCAGAGCAGGAAGTATCAGAGCTCAGAGGAGATTGGCACAACATAATATCACAACATTGGAACATCAAAAATCGGAGAATCAGAACTTCTTAAGGTGCAAACCTTTAAAAGGTTGTGATATTATATAAAGTTCCAATAACGTTAAAAATAGCTGGGAAGTGCCGATAAGTATTAACAAAGGATTTCATCACAAAACCAAAGGTGGATGGGCCCTTTTGTGTCTCCTCTAGCAAGACACATAGCAGCATATGATTGGTTCTAATATGCTACACATGGCATCATATGATTGGCTGCTATAAAGGCACATGGCAGCATATGATTGGTTCCGATAAAGCTACAATGGCATATGATGTCAACATGATGTGGCAGTACAATAAGACACATGGCAGGCAATTTCAACGTTTTAAGGGGCCTAAGGGGGAAAATCTTAGTGGTAGCTGTCACCACTCATGAGGTGCCACGTGGAAGTGATGATGTCATATTGGAGATCACATATCGACGGTTGAGGATGTCGGTACTTTACAATCGTTGGCACTTGAAAAAGTTTTGATAAAGAGGCGCTCTGATATTGGGATGGCGCACAGTTATTAAGGCTTAAAGAACCAAGGGTGCTAAGCTTTTAACAAAGCAAACATGATCCCCGTGTAGGAACAAAATTCCCTAGCTCCTTAAGGCTAAGCCTCTAGTCATCACACCTAGTCCCATGGAGGAAAATAGAAAGGGGCTAAATAAATGGAGCCAAGGACATCATAACACATTGTTTGTGTAAGGTCCTTTAAGAATAAAAGTCCTGATAAGGCATTGCGACAATGTTACATGACATAGTGGCCTTTGAAAGTGTAACCCTTAAGTTTTAAAAGATGGATGAGTTGGTAGCTATGTTACATAGCACCACTAAGGCCATCACGGGTGATCGCTCTTAGCTCCAGAAAATGGGGAATTCAAGAAGTTAAGGTGAAAAGTGATAGGTGAACCAACTGAGTGACTCAAGAGGAACATTGTGTTAGAGACGTGGCCTGATCAGAGGCCATCATAGGAGGTGAAATGGAGATATTTTTCTATAATCATGATTCATTTTTCCCATGTTTTGTTATTATGTTATTTTTGTATTTTAAAGAAAATAATCAAATCTGTTGTAATAATTTGGGCAACGAAGCCTTCACACGCTGAGACAGCTAGTCGATCAGACAACTGGAACTTGGCTAAGATATTTTTGTAATTATTTTTCAACCTCGCCCTCTCCTTATAAAAGGAAGTAATAGAAACTTAATGAAGGTTAAATTTTTTTGGTAAGAACTCTTGGAAAATGCCTTTCCCATTTTCGTGAAGGCGGTGTTATGAATCTTGATGTATGCACATTTCTCAGAAGATTAATACAAGATTTTTGGTGATTCGAACTTATTGGATTACAGTATGTCCATCTCCCTCTGTAATTTAATATATGTTAAATATTCCTCTCAGATTTCATGTCACGTAGTTGCTAGATATATTTATCATTAGTTGCAGATTCATTTAGATCAAGCTATTGATGGAAAATGTCTGTATTGATGTGGAAACAAAGTCTTTAAAAACACTCCATGTATCTTATAATTCCATAAGCATTTCCCTACTCCGGCTTATTTCTAAGTCCAGAGATATAGAATTATTAAAGTTTAAGCTTTGTATGATGGATTTCTCCTCTACCATCTTCTACCATTATGTAATTGATTTTCTACAAGCTCTCAATTTGATTTGGCCACCACTGGTCGAGGATTATTTCCTGTGTATTCATGTGTGTACGTTGGTGCATACATTGTATCTTTATGAATGGTTATGAATCAATCTTATTTGAATTACATGTGACAAACTATGGTGTTGTAAGTATTTAAGATAAATTTGACAACACTAATTAAGATGTCTGAGGCACTAGTCTCCAATCAACCCAGAGGTTATCTCTAGGAGAGAAAACATATTTTTCGCACTGTTTTTGGGGAACAAATTAGAATATTTTTCCTTGGGTATGACAATTTTTACATTCCCTTTGTCGGGTTAGAAAGGGATGTGTGGGTTGAAGATCTCTCACCTTGGTGACTCCACAATTAGAATCTTATTGTAAACATCTTGGAGACACCATTGTTTCAATCTTATTGTAAACGTCCTGATTACTCCATGGTCAAGTCATAATTTCATCACCGTGGATTTTAATACGAACCATGCCCACTCAGACACCCCTCAGAAAAGAACGCTACCTGTATTTGATCTAAAAAAGACTAATATCTAGAAGGATTTTCAAGGAAAAAAACCCAATATTGATGTTCTCGAGGTTGAAGAAAATTTTACATCAACAAGGAAGTCAAGAAGTAGAAATATCTTTGGAGAGAAGAAAAAGGGGAAAGGGGAGGCAAATTACTCATGTCATGGAAGAGAATCCAAAGAACAAAAGATGGATAAGTTGGAGAGGGTAATAAATAACTCCTTAAAAAAACTAATAAAACTGGGGCTAGAAAATAGAAACCTTCAACAAAAGAACTTCCAGGCTGCTAATCGAGGTTTCAATCCCCAATATAGAAGGAGTCCTATACATATATTGCAAAGGGAGAGGAAAGAACATAAATACCACATCCATCCTCCATTATATGTAAAAGATGATCTGAAGGAGCAGATACAAGATGCCAACGAAGTTCAAGGGAACTTGTATTCCTCTTTCTTTGATGAAGAAAACGAAGTAAAAATTTATGAAGAAGAGGAGGATGATCTTGATGCAATGCTAAATGATGATGAGATTGATGATTCCTGCAAGAAGTTTATTGATTTCATTCTGGCTCAGTTGCACAAGAAATATGATCTTGGTTCATCTAGAAAGAGATCAAGGGGACATGACCAAAATGAAGGCACTTCCTCCAAAGAGCCTCCTAAGCCAGTTGACAAGGGGAAGGGTCCTTTAGATCCAATTATTAATAAAAATAAGGATTCCTTAGATCCAAAATGATTTAAGCCCAAAGTCCTCAAAGAAGAGAAGTCACCTCCCACCTCTAGGCCCATCTATGAAATTGAAAAAGAGTCAAGTAGTGTATGTGGCTACCCTAACCAAGATTATATTGGTCAGCATACTTTTCAAAAAAATGAGGCAGTTGCAATTTTCTCTCATTAGTTCTATGACCCTGTAGCTGACTACATGACAAAATTATTTGATTAGCAATAAAGCTTGTTTCTGGGGTATCTATCAAGTTTTTTGTTTGAAAAATTTTCATGGTATATGCTTGTTTTGATTTTTAAATTTCACTGGTATGGAGGCATTAATTCCAACACCCAAATTCTAACCTAGTACCATTGGAAGGTTGACCTCACTTGGGTGAATTGAGCCATTTGCATAAGCAGGAGTTGTATATAAATAATATCACTATGTGAGTGTTTAATTTCTAGTTTTTAGAGTTTGTAGTTATGTATTTCAATTCTATGAGGAAAGGACTCTGAGTAAATAAAGTTTGATGGATATTTTCTGGTTTTATAGGTTCAATATAATTTTGACTTCATCACCAATGGATAAGGCTACTAGTTTGTAGGTTCTCATTACCTTGCCAGTAAGGCACTGCCGCCAATTGGAGCCAATGTTGTCACTTACTGCAAAATTGTTCGAATGGTACCAAATGATGTCAAGAGAATGCAAAAGAGAAAATAATATTGCAATCATCTTCCAATCCATAGAATGACTCAAAGCCCACATCGAACCCTGTCATTTGAAAGTTCTTTGAAAAATCTTTCCAATGATATGTGGAAGTCCAGAAATGGACTAATGGATCAAAATATATGGTTTACTGAAGTTTCAAGGATTCAAGCCTTAGGAAGGAAATAATATCAAAGATTGCATATCAGAGGTCTAGAGGTATCGACAATCACATATCATAGGTCCAACAACATCAGGCATATCGACAATCACAACATCAGAGAAATCAATGGCTGTATATCATAGGTCCTGACATATCAGTGATCACATATTGGAGGCCCTGCATGTTGAATGTCCAATACATCGGAGCAAGCAATATTAGAGCTCAAAGAAGATCAACGCATCTCAATATCACAACATTGGAACATTGACAATTGGAGAATTATAACTTCTTAAGGTGAAAAGCTTTAAGAAATTGTGATATAGTATAAATTTCCAATAGCGTTAAAAACAATTAGGGAGCGCGGATAAGGATTAACAAATGATTTCATTGAAAAGCCAAAGGTGGATGGACCCTTTTCTCTCTCCTCTAGCAGGACACATGGCAACATATGATTGGTTCCACTAAGCTACAGATGACATCATATGATTGCCTTCGATAAAGACATGTGGCGGCATATGATTGGCTCCGATAAAGCTACAGTGGCATCTAACATTAACATGATGTGGCAGTATGGCAAGACATGTGGTAGGTAGTTTCAACATTTGAGGGGCCTAAGGGGGAAAATTTTAGTGACATGTGTCACCACTCATGAGGTTCCATGTGGAAGTGTTGATGTCATATCAAAGATCATATATTGGAGGTTGAGGATGTCGACACTTTACAACAGTTGGCACTTGAAGAATTTTCAATAAAGAGGGGCTCTAGTATCGGGTTAGTGTGTGGTCGTTAAGACTTAAAGAACCAAGGGTGCTAAGTTATTAACAAAGGAAAAATGGCCCGCATACATGAAAAAACTGCCCTAGCGCCTTAAGTCTAAGCCTCCGGTCACCACACTCAGTCCCCATGGAGGAAAATAGAAAGGGGCTAAACAAAAGGGGCTAAGGATGTCGAAACTCACTATTTTCTTAAGGTCCTTTAAGAATAAAAGTCTCAATAAGGAAAAGCTTCGATAAGGCATTATGATAATGTTATAGGACATAGTGGGCTTCGATAGTGTAATGCAGAAGTGTTAAAAGATGGATGAGTCAGTAGCTATGTTACAAAGAACAACTAAGGAAGTCATGGGTGATCGCTCTCAACTCCAAAAAATGGGGAATTCAAGAAATTAAGTTGAAAACCGATAGGTGAACCAATTGAGTGATTGAAGAAGAACATTGTTGTAGAGACGTGGCCTGAACAGAGGCCATCACAGGAAGTGGCATGGATATATTTTTCTATATTCATCATTCAAATTTCCAATGTTTTTTTATTCTGTTATTTTTGTATTTTAAAGAAAAGAATCAAATTTATTGCAATGATTTGCGCAACAGAGCCTTCACACGTTGAGAAAGCTAGTCGATCAGACAACTGGAACTCGATTAAGATATTTTTGTAACTGTTTTTCAAGCTCTCCATCTCCTTATAAAAGGAGGGAAGAAACACTTAAAGAAGGTTTAGAATTTTTGGTAAGAACTCTTGGAAAAATCCTTTCCTATTTTTGTGAAGGTGGTGTTATGAACCTTGATGTATGCACATTTCTCAAAAGATTAATACAAGATTTATGGTGCTTCCAACTTATTGGATTGCAGTATGTTCATCTCCCTCTGTATTTTCATTTATAGAAAATATTCCTCTCAGTTTTCATGTCACATAGTTGCTAGATATATTTCTCATTAGATGCAGATTCATTTAGATCAAGCTATTTATGGAAAATTCCTATATTGATATGGAAACAAATTATTTAAAAGCGCTCCATGTATCTTAGCATTCCATAAGAATTTTCTTACTCCCGCTTCTCTCTAAATCTAGAGATATAGAATTCTTAAAGTTTATGCTTTGTATGATGGATTTCTCCTCTACTGTCTTCTACCATTACATATGTCTTAACAACTGATTTGCTACAAGTTCTCAATATGATTTGGTCACCACTGATCGAGGATTATTTCCTATATATTCATGTGTGTATGCTGGTTCATACATTGTATCTTTATGAATGGTTCTGAATCAATCTTATTTGAATTATGTGTGACAAACTATGGTGCTATAAGTATTTAGGATAAATTTGACAACACTAATTAAGATGGCCTAGGCACTGGTCTCCAATCAACCTAGAGGATGTCTCTAGGAGTGACAACACCATCAATGGAAGCATTACTTTTTGGGGAAGGAAATGGTCATCCACATAGACCACTGACTATTGCAGTTCATATAGACACAAGGGAAGTTGCAGAACAATCGCCATCAGAAATGGTCCACATATGTGCAACAATTCCATTTGAACAATAAATACAAGAAGGGAAACACCAGTAATGTTGTAGACTACCTAAGCCGACCACCAGTCATGGTGCTAACCACTGTCCTCGATTCCTGTGGGCACAAGTCTTTGGGGTGGATGCATCTTTATAAGAGTGATCCATAATTCAACTACACATACCAGATGCTCCTCGAAGGTAAGAAAGTTCCAAATTTTCACCTCAAGGATGCAATATTATGCCACTGGGACACATATGTGTTCCTGCAAGTAAGCAAGACAAGATGATTTGTGAGGTGCACTATGGTTGGTTCGCTGGACATTCAGAGTAGAGAAAACAATGGCAGTATTGCAGAAATATTTGTATTGGCCAAACCTTTGTTAGGATGTTGGGAAATACATTCTATCCTAGACTTCTTACACCATTTCCAAACCAACCATAAAAAATAAAGGCCTATATACTCCTCTTCCTACTCCTAGTCGACTTTAGGAATCCATCTCCATGGATTACATGTCAGAACTTCCTTCTACTAAGCATGGCAAAAAATGCATTTTCATGGTCATCGGCAAGTTCTTTAAGATGGCCATTATGGTGGCATGCAAGAAGAGTATCATAGTAGAGGCCACTGCTAAGCTCTTCTTTGAGTGAGTGTGGGTAAAATTTGGGATCCCACGGTCCTTTGGCATCCACATACATGGGATGAAAGCCTCCCCTATGTCCAGAAAAGCTACAACAGATCTCTCCATAGCTCGATAGGCCACAACCCCTTTCAAGTAGGGCTTGGATTTTAGCCATTATGTCACATTGATGTGGCCATACCATTTGAAGCCACTTAGGAAGATTCAGCTCATGTCTAGTCTGAATCTGACAGGGCTAACAACTTCAATAAGAGGATTCAACATATCTACCAATAGGTCCATGATATATTGGATAGAGCCAATGCTAAGTACAAGCAGTTCCATGATTAACATCGGGTGTCACATAAGTTCTAGGTGGGTGACAAAGTTTGGCTACATTTATAGAAGGAGTGCATTGTTGGACCCCACCGCAAGCTTCACTTGCTCTGATATGGGCCATACACCATCATCAAGGTTTTATGGGACAGTTCCTTCAAGCTCAAAATCCCACCTTTCCTTGGCTTGCACCCAGTGTTCAATGTAGACCGCCTATGACCATACTTTCCACCATTGCTGGACACATTCAACATTGTAGAACAACTCACACCAACAAAGCTAAACCCATACTACATGGAAAACACCACAACTGATCAGATCATGGATATACAAATCAATAACACTTGCCAACATAGGATCCATCCATATCAATTTGTCAAAGTAGACCAACTCCTTCACCAGGGTAAGTGGTACACCGGGGACCAGGTTCAATAAAAATTTCCTCACCTCATGGAGGCTCTACACACAATGGGGAAAATTTCTTTCTAAGGAGGAAGGAAAGATCGAGGTCGTTATTGTTTGCCACCCACCTATTCAACCTAGAAATCCAATTGGTTTCATATGTTTCCTTGTTTATTGCAGCATTTACTATTTTTAGCCATTTTTTGGGTCCTAAACTTTCGGAGCAGTTTTGACCCCCTAAACGATGGTTTTTGAGGTCCGTAGCAAGATTGTAGTTGTAAGTAGGGGTCTGCTATAAATCCTATGGTACTCAAAGAGATATTTCTAACAAGGTATCATAAACGCCAAACGAAGATAATATGACCAAGTTATGACCGCGGAAAGTTGGCTGCCCAACTAACCCCAACAAGGCCTTCAAATTCTTGGCATTCCGTCTCCTCATCCCATCTCCTGGGGTTAGGGTTTTAGTTGTTTAGGGTTTTCCCTTATTGTTTAATAATAAATAGGCCCTTGAGCATCATTGTAACATAGTTCAGAGGCATGTAGCCTCCACATCTCTTCTCAAAGATAAGTTACCATCATCTGAGCTAGTTTTATTTCCATTTTGTTTGTAAGCATACTTCAGTATTTGATATTAATGAAATGAAGTGTTATTTCTATTGCATGTCTATATTTGTGGTTATATCTATAATTTTTTGTGTTCTTGTTTAGAATTAGATCACCTAAAATCTTGGAAGCCTTAGTGGATGAACATGTTCATCTAAAGTTGCATCAATTTTCTCACACCAAGATTTGTTTTCAAAGAACTTAACATATATTTTTAAAATAAATTTCTTTGTGAGAATATTCTAGAGTCTGTAGGCTTTTGAATTTTCATTGTAGCAGACAAAGATGCGGTTTCACTTTTTTTCATCAAGTTTTCTTCATAGCTTCTCTGGAACATGTGAAAATGCTACAAAACCAAATATTTGAAAGTGAGATACGTTCACATTTTTACCATCCCAAGCCTCTTAAGATATTTTATCTTTGACATTTTTTTTAGAGATCCATTGGAAACATACACTATAGTAGCAACAAATTCAACCTAATACTCATTAGACAACATCTTTTCGTGAAGCATGCATCTTTCCATATTCATGATTGACTAGTTTTTTGTTTTTGTTACTCGATTTTTCTACGGATTAATGTATCTTGTTGTGTTCTGCATAATGATGCCTTGTTGTCAAAAAAATCTTGTGAAATATTTGGAATTTTATTCTCCACCTTTGTCTAAACTGAGTACTTTCCAAAATTTTCCACCTTTTTTTATTTCTTTTGCTTTGAACTCTTTGAACCTTGGGAAAGTATCTGACTTATTTAAGAAAATAAATCCATATTTTCCTACTATAGTCATCAAAAAATGTAAAAAAATAAAGACTACAACCAATCAATTGTTTTTGCACTGGGCCACAAATATGTGTGTGGACTAGCTCAAAGGGTTACTTTTCTCTATTGGAATATGTGGGAAAGTTATCTCTTTTATGATTTACTAAAATACAAATTTCACATTTACAATATTTTTCATTCACAACAAGGAGACCAGTGACCATAAATTTTTTTGAGGAATACATAGACTCTTGAAGGGAATATGAACATACCTATAATGCCATAACTGTAAGTCATATATCTTTGACACATTCTTTGCAAAAGACAATAATGATATTATTCTTTAGATGTGGAACATAATAAACACCGTGTATAGGTTTATGCTGATTTTTTTAGTAAAAATACGCACAAAACCTTTCCCTTCAAATTTTATATGAGAACGATCATCAAGTGTAATTTTTTATTTGATGGAAGCATCAATGCAAGAAATCAAATCTTTGGTACTTGCCATATGGTTGTTACAACCATTTTCTAGCAACCAAAAGTTATAGCTATAATTGTCTTTTGAAAGATGGTAGGAAAGAAACATATCTTTAGAGGATTCCCCATCATTGTTCAAGATGTGGAAACTTCCTCTACATTGGTTTGGCTATTTCTTTATGCATTCATGTTCATAATTCCAAAATTTCTTGCAGTAATAGCACCGGGCATTAGTTTATTACTCCATATTCTGCTTCTTTGTGTCTAGTCTTGTGAAGATCTAGATTACTTTGTTGTATGATGATCTTCTGTAGATCTGCCTCTACCTCTACTTCACTTGCTTCTACCTCTATATCCTCTTCTTCTGCCTCTGCTAAAATAGATTTCTACCTTGAAATCTTGTTCCATGGAATCTTCTCCCAGATTAAGCTTTGTTTTGTGTGATAAAAGTGACCCATTAACCTTATCTATTCACATAGTTGTGTGATATTTGGAATACAGATTGGTTGTTACAACCATATAAAATTTATTTGACAAGATTCAGAGGAATTTTTCAATTATCATATGATCTGTAATCATTTCACCAATAAGTATGATTTGATTAACAATGCCCATGACTTTATTCATGAGCTTATCAAAAGTTTCTCTTTTAATCATCTGCGAGGTTTTAAATTGAGTATGCAATGTCTGAAATTTAACAATATTCATTGTGTCATTACCTTGATATGTATCTTTAAGAATATCCTAAGGCTCTTCTATTGTTGATGTGTTAGTTATTTTCTTGAACATAGAGTCATCAACTAAATTCTAGATCCAACATTTGGCTCAATGTTCTTTCTTTCTTAGTTCAGTAGTTGTATTTATCTAATTATTATTCATGGCTACTAATTCTTCTTGGGTTGGCTCTACATAGTCATTCTATAATGTAACCTGACAAACTTTGGCTTGTAGAAAGGTCTTCATTCGTAAATACCAAAATTCATATTTTTTTCCAAGAAGAATTGATGTCTATGGAAGAGCACTGGAGGAAGATATTTTTAAATGTGGTCATGCATGTTTTTGTCACAAACTCCTTTTCAAATTGTCTTAGATAAAACACTTTTCATTTATTTACTTTAAAAAAAATAACAACCCCCTTCCTTTTTATGACAAAGCTCCTTTAAAAAAATTGAATCACTTTTTTTAAAATAAGCCTTATTTAATTTTTAAAATGAAATAAGATAATGAATTCATTTGATTATAAATTTTCAAATGCAAAATTCAAGTTTTGTCCTTTTACCTTTTATTCCTCGTTCTACTAATCAACTTTGTGCTTGCATTAGAATTCATGCTTCGAGTTGGTTCACACACGTTTCAATATTATGTGGTCGCATTAGCCCAAAAAGTATGTAGGGGATGTAGGATAATGTAGCTATTGTTGGCTATTGGTTACATTATAATGTGACTACCAATATTTTGGTGTGCATTACAATAATGCTCCTCACAATTTGTTTTTTAATTCATCTTTCTCTTTGAGTTGAATACCACAATTCATCTCGCCTTGGCTTTGACTGATGAATTTTGGCTTCTTTGCCTTCATTAGCTTGTTTGTAGCTAGTTCTTGTTTCTCATCCTCAAGATATTCATATCTCCTCTCCAACTTTTCAAATGCTTCTCTCAAAGAGTCTTATGCAACCTTGCACTCTAATACCATAACAAATATTACAGAGGTAAAGAATCACAAAGAATAAGATCAAAATTAGAAATGGTTCGAACTACTCTTTGTAGGTTTTAACCCTGTACAGAAATTACCTGCATACGAATTCTAAAACATAGAAAATAAACAATGCGAGAGCATAACACATAAAACAAATATACACAAAGATTTTCCCCTGGATCCCAAAATCGAGACTACCAGCTTGATTTTTCATTATATTACCTTCAATGTTACAATACATATTTATACATGTCGAAGCATCCAATACCATGGACCGAAAACCATCGCATCCAAAACCATGGATTGAAAAGCATAGGTAGGTCTGCCGAACCTAATATAGGGTCCAATTTTTTTTCCCAGGGTGCTGCCCCGGACACCGTAGAGAGGGGCTACCTACCCGCCACAAACCCCTCGGACAGTGGGGGGGGGGGGTCTACCCCCTCGGTTCACTACGTAGCTTAGTTGTGGAAAGAATATAACACAACCTAACATTCTCCCACTTGTTGTTTTCTTTCCACAGGGGGCCACAGGAGAGCTTAGTCATTTTTCCAGCCCTGAAAGGCCCATTGTTTCTCTACACTAGGAGAACTTCTCAGAGCTCACAGATTTTGTCAATACATCTGGAGTATTCTTCAAAGTGTCCACCTTTACTAGCAACACCTTTTTTTCTTCTATCATATCCCTCATAAAGTGATACTGAACATAAATGTGCTTTGTCTTTGAAAGGTAATCATGGTTCTTTGCCAAGAAAATTGCACTTTGGCTATCACAGTCTATCCTTATAGCTCCCTGTACTAACCCCATACTTGAACACAGTCTATGCAACCAAACTACTTCCTTACTTGCATGAGTCGCTGCCATGTATTCTGCCTCTGTAGTTGATAGTGTCACTATGGATTGTTTCTTACTCATCCAACTGACTACACCTCCAAATAGGTTAAACACATACCCACTTGTAGATATTCTCTAATACAAATCTCCAGCCCAGTCTGCATCAACAAGGCCATGGATATCCAAAACTCTGTCCAATCTTGGTCTTGCTTGGTAGCACAAACCATAATCACTAGTGCCACGCAAATACCTGAAAACCCGCTTCACTGCTGTCTAATGCTCCTTCCTAAGTTTTGACATAAACCTGCTCAATACTCCCACTACATGTGTAATGTTTGGTCTAGTACAGACCATTGCATACATCAGGCTACCGATTGCAGTTGCATATGGAGCATGGGACATATCCTCTTCCTCTTCTTTTGTCTAAGGACACTCTTCAGCAGATAACTTTACACCTATAGGAATAGGAACCTTCACCAGTTTACTATCTTGCATATTAAACATCTGCAGTATTGTCTCCACATACTTCCTCTGGTTTAACCAGAACTTCCTCTTTGCCCAATCTCTTTTAATTTCCATGCCCAAAATATAGTTTGTAGCACCAAGATCTTTCATGTCGAATTTGGAGGACAATTGGGTCTTCAAATCCTAGATAATTTCTTTGTCATTTCCAACTAGCAACATATCATTGACATACAAGACCAAATAAATAATACGGTCACAAATTAATTTAAAATACACATAGTGATCTTCTTTCTTTCTGGTGAAGCCAAGTCCCCATATAAATGTATCAAATTCTGATACCACATCCTTGGTGGTTGTTTTAACCCATAGAGAGATTTCTTTAACTTACATACCAATTCTTTCTTACCCTTCACTGCAAAGCCTTCAGGTTTCTTCATGTAGATCTCCTCTTCCAGATCCCCATGAAGAAATGTTGTCTTCACATCCATCCGTTCTACCTCAAAATCAAAAGTAGCAACAACAGATAAAAGTAATCTAATAGAAGTTACCTTGGTAGCAGGAGAAAAAATATCACCAGAATCATTTCCCGACACATGGGAATAACCTTTTGCTACCAACTAAGATTTTTATTTCTCCACCTTTCCTTCTACATTTGTCTTCTTCTTGAACACCCATTTGCTGCCAATGGGTTTCCTTCCAGCCGGCAACTCCACCAGGTCCCAAGGTTCAATTTTGTGCAAAGATGCCATTTCATTAACCATGGCCTCTTTCCAGAGTTTTCCATCCTCTAAATCTACTTCATCCTTCATAGTTTTGGGATCATCATCAGTAATAGATAAAGAAAAATTTGAATAAAAAGTAGATGGACTACACCTTTCTAGCCACCTTCTTTCTCGAACTGATCTTCTTACACCCGGAGTTTGTGGCTCTTCATCTTCTAATTCCTCCTCTACTGTAGATTCTGATTCTTCCTCCTTTAGCTCAAACTCTATCTTCTTAGGTTCCTTTGGTTGGCATTAATGTTTAATAACATCTTTCGCCTCTCTGAACACCACATCTCAACTATACACAACCTTCCTTGTTGATAGGTTCCAAAGCTTATAACCCTTTAAACCATCCTTATACCCAATAAAGATGCACTTTTCAGATTTACTATCCAACTTGGTTCGTTTCTCCTTTCGAACATGTACATTTGCATCACATCCAAATACCCTCAGATGTGAAAGAGAGGGTTTCTTACCAGTCCATACTTTTTGTGGAGTCTTATCCTCCAACGCTGATGAAGGTGACCTATTGACCAAGTGACATGCAGTATCCACCGCCTCTGCCCAGAATTCCTGTCCTAACCCAGCACCACTGAGCATGCTTCTTGCCCTTTCCATCAACGTTTTGTTCATTCTTTCTGCAACTCCATTTTGCTGAGGTGTATATGGAGTAGTCTTCTGCCGTGCTATACCACACTTCTTACAGAATTCTTCAAATTCCTTGCTATAGAATTCTCCACCATTATCTATCCTTAACACCTTTATCTTCTTCTCTATCTGATTTTCCACCAGAGCCTTAAATTCTTTAAACTTATCAAAGACTTCAGATTTCTTCTTAAGGAAATATATCCATGTATTCCTTGAGAAGTCATATATAAATGA
>APFE031271427.1:855-56069 GCA_000404065.3 Pinus taeda | reverse complement strand
CATCCCAATCTATGATAGTATGTTCACCAAGCCCCATGAACCATCTCAAGGCTGATGCTTTTAGTGTGGCTGGAAAAAGTCTGAGCCTATGGGCATCATCAGTATAGCCATATGTCTGACATACAATGTCAAATTCGAACAAAAATGAGTCCGGATCTTCCGAAGCCATACCATAGAAATTAGGTAGCACTGATGGTGGTATATTTTTCATTTTGATCTCATCATCTTCCTATGGTTCTTGTATGGGAAAAGGAAAAGTGGATTCTTCCTCATCTCTGTGTCTTTGATGTGGTGCTGACCCATCTCCTTCCTCAGCCATCTTAGTGGATTTATCAGAGTCACTTCCTTCAAAGAGGAGATTAAGATAAGAGTGTTCAGTCTCTGGAGAGTGTTCAATCTCTGGAGTGTACTGAATCACTACACTACTTTCTCCTTGTGTGGCAGACCTAGGAAAGTCCCTCTTCTGAGATTTATGTATGTATAAAGTTTGCCTTTCAACGAGCGTAAGTCTCTGTCCTGATTTTTGTTTATCCTCTAAGGCTTGAATGAAATTTTCCTCAGCTAGTATTGAATTCTTTACAGAGTCTGCTCCTGATGATGATGGGTTAGTTTTTGAAGGGTGGGGGGTTCTTCTGAATCTACCCTGATTGTCTCTAAACCTAGGCATAAATGAGCATGATTTCTAACTAAATTTTTGTTGATTTTTGTCTATTAAATTTTTTCTATTAAATTTTCAATCCTTTAAGTACGCCTCCCCGGCAACGGCGCCAAAATGTAGTGTCCTATCTAGGGGTGCTAGATCGGTCTAAATTAATTGTCAACCAGGGTACGTATACTTAGAGACGTGTGCCTAAAATATATAAGCATAAAGGATCTACTTTAAACCTATGACTCCTAAGTACAGTGCTGGGATTAAATCTATTGTTAAACTATCAATCAAAGTCTTAACTAAGCATCAAATCATATGCTATTAACAGCTAAAATGCAATCCATAACATGCTGTATATGACTATCTTGAAAGGCTCGGTCCCCTTACAGAGACACCAACATGAAACCCCTGTTCAATGTCATTCAACAATCATGAATATTTAATGAAGGCATGCAAAGGTAAATTCATAACCATTTTCCATATCAGTGTTTTATACACAGCCCTGGATCGAATCCTTTACAGGATGCAATTCACAATCCAGAAGAGGGTTTATTCGAACACATGTACAGACATCTAATTAACACATTCATCAACACAATCAAATCTCTGAACATATAAATCGTATTCAAGTTTCATTCAAACGATTGACTGTAAAACAAAATCAAAACCATAATGTAAATACAATGCAAACATAAATGAAATGTATGTCGGTATACCACACACGCAGGGCCCGTCCGCGTCTCTGGCGCACCGAGATAATCACACCACGATCACAGTATTAAAACAAATTATGCGATATTATATTGAAAACCAAAAGCTTTGTTCAGAGGTGGTAATGTAAAAACGTAACAATCTACAAATTAAAACGATAGTGTAAACGAACATATGTCCCGGTCCAGTCTTTTAATTACATGCATTACATCCTTTGAAAAATGGATGTTTATCCATAGGCGGCTATTGTTGCTTTTGGTAAAAATGCAGAGATGTTTCTAATCTACTTACGCATATTAAAACTAGGAAACAACTTAAAAATCAAATGGATTAAAATTGAGTGCTGTTGTTGCCTTTGTGCCAACATGCCAGAGTTGACTAAGCGTTGACCGTGCATATAGGAGGAATGTTTCCAATGCGGGATAGGTGCTTGTCCATGCTTGGACATTCCTCTTTCCGCCCATGCCTTTCGCTCCGACTTGGCTGCCATGCCACATGTCACATAATAAGCCATTTACAGGTTGTTGAGACTTCCTGTAGTGATTTAGGCCTAAAATCCTAATTTATCAACACAAAACCCCTAAATCAATTAATATGCATTTCAACAACTATAAACTATTAAATTAATTAATTTCCAAGGCATTTGAGGAATGGATGATGAGAAAAAGGAAGGAAATGGTCATGTTTTGGGAGGGAAAAAGGGGTCTTAGAATGGTACCAAGACAAGTCACGAGGAAGGCTTCCGATTTTCAAAGTTTTCTTTACGGCGGAACCGTGGGCAATATGGAAACAAGGCAGAAAACTAGGGAGGCAGAGGCGAAACATAACTCATCTGTGGAGGATAAGAGCTGGAAAGGGAAAGGAATTCTGCAGGACGATCAACTGGCTGAGATCTGGGAGATCGAGGACGAATCTGAGGAGGAGCTGCCCCGAGGAGAAGAGAATGTGAGGTCCTTCTATAAGGACAGGTTTGCAGACGAGGAGCGTCAACATATGGAATACGACCACTCTGCCCCGAAGGAGATGACAGTTCATCGTTACGGCATGAGAAAACGGGCGATGAGCCCTGACAATGGTGTGAATTCGAATAGGAAAAAGGGCCGAGGACAGGGAAGGAGGACGCATGAGAAGGGAGAGAGTTCGAGGAAGGATTCGAAACCTGCTAAGCTGCCTAGGAGGACGGTGAATCATAGAATCCGGCGAGCTGAGAGAGCATACCAGCGTAACACAAACCCAACAGTCAGGAGAGTTATGCAGTTTCTAGAGGAAGAGTCTCTCCAAGACCAGTCTGAAGATGAAATGGCGGATTGGGAGTTTCTGCTGCACGATCCTGGCCATACCAGGGGACGAATGTCCTTATTCAAGCAATCCCTGCACATATACTGGGTTATGAAGCGGCTGATGGCAAAATCCCTTGAACAGGTAGCCCAGGAGATGGTCGAGTTAGCCAAGGGAGACCCGGACCTGCGCAGAGAATTTAGCTTCATTTGCACTACGATGGAAAAGCAAGAGGAAAAGTTGGACACGATTCTGCACCTGCTGAAGGGGGACCAACAAGATGCAGAGCGTGGAATAAGTCCGAAACCAGTTATGGATAACGCTTGACTTGAGATATGTTTAGGAAAACTCATAGTCTCTGTAGTATCTGTTTTTTGTCTGATTTAGGTAGAGATATATACTTCTTGCAGACTAGTAGTATTAGAAAATCTCAAGACTGCCTTGTTTATTTAGCTAAGATTATCAGATTATGGGCTTTCTTCTTTTGGGCAGCCATCAAAAACTACAGATGGATTAAGTACCCAGTTTCCCCATGTGGGCGGGTCTTCAATATTTTTGATACTATGTAATGGTTTATTTTCTATCAAGTAATAGAAAGAGTTCCACCTCAGCTTACAAAAAAAAGATAGTTTATTATAGCTTTTTGAGGTTTTATTAATATTTATTTTTTTATTTTTAAAGGAAAAAATTATACACACACACACATATATATTAAAAATGTCTTTGAGGAAATTTTCTAGACGCTTTCTCACATTTCATGAATGACATTGAGATAAATGATAGTGAAATATATGTATTGCTAACCCAAAAGGATAGTATTGGACATGAATCCACGACCCCTCTCAATAATATTTGTCTTTCACTTGGTTTATTCAAATTAATTGAGTCAACCCACTGATATGGTTTATTTATATTATTTATATGGGCAATGGCAATTTTTTTTCGAGATATTCTTGATCAAAGTTATTATGGTTGACTATGTTGTCCACGTCGGTTGTTTGTGATATTTTTAGTATGGTTTCGTAGGTTTGGTTAAGTTTTTTTTTTAATAATCCTTTGTTCATTACTGGAGGATTAAATAACCATTGTTTATCCTTGCCAATAATGCATGGATCTTTTAGGAAATGTCGCATTTAAAGATTATTAATTTTTAATTGAAACAAGTATAAATTGTATTAAAATAAAGTTTCTATAGCATCATCAATGAGTTAATACAAAAACAAAATGTAGAAAATAATGACTAGGATTCAAATATTCACAAAATTGTGAGGAATCCTCCTACAAATTGAGGTGTTATTATTTTTTTTCAAAAATATTAAAAAACTTGTATCCATAAAGTCTAATAAATTGGCTTAGCAAAAATGATATTTTGCAAAACACAAAACCCTGAGTTTTTAATAGAAAACATGTCCACTATGGTTTTCTTTTGCTTAACTTCTACATTAGATTCTAGAAATGTAGTTTGAAATTCCATATCCCCTTGTTTTTATTGAATTATATCTTATTTATATGACAACTACTTTGACATATCCAATAGATACTTTTGAAGGGAATCCAATAAATGGGAACTCCTTTCTAGGGTCGCCTATGATCAATTGCAATTGCATGTTCTTACATGTAGTTAGCTTCTCAAATTGCTTGCCTTGTATGCCACCATTGCTACCAATTTTGCATTCCTAACTAACTAAAATTTATGTTGAGAAAAAATTCTCTAATTATGATGGGAGTTTTCTACCTATAAGTCCTTGGGATAACATGCAATCCTTCACTAGACTTGACAAAGATCTACAATTTTTCACATGGTAAACAATGACTATTGTGATGATGAGCCTCCATTCTGGATGAACTTGGGATAATAGAACTAGAGCTAAGGTGAATACCAATTATAGGCCACCCATTGAACTAGGGACAATCCAAGTCACTGCCCCCCTAAATAAGATATCATATATCCAAAATGACATGACTCATAAAGACTCGAAGGAATAATAGAAAAAGATATTACTAGGTTAGCTAAGAAAAAACTCTAACATATGTTGAAAATAACCATACAAATCCATCTTTGTTGAGTAGAAACATCTTGTTAGACTCTAAGACACTCCTCATGTCGAGCTTGGAAGTATGAATGAAGAGTATGGGGGGGAGGTTAGACTTATAACCTATCTCATCTGAATTAATGTTATGTGCCACTCATCCTTCAATTTTGACCACATGCAAATTCAAATTTTTTGGTCAAAATATGTCATAGGACATGAAGAATCCCCCCATTGTGTCTTAAAATTCCTTAATTCAACAATGTTTCTTTGTTTTCCATGGACTTCACCATATTGTTGAAGGATATATGAACCCATAGGAACTTAGTAGAGTTGAAACTCCTCATGATCCCTTGAAGTTTGAAAATAAATGTAGAAAGGTTTGAACTTTCTGATGGGTTAGGATTCATACTTACCGAATGATGATTGAGGAATATTCGATAACTATAATTTTTAGGATATCCATTGGTTAGAGAATGTATAATCCTTAATATAAGGCTAGATATTTTTGTTAGTTGGTAATGGATTCACCTAGTTCCAAGTCTAGATTAATTCACATTTTCCCTTGGGGTTACATACACTCCCTACACCTACCACCCATTAAAGATTATTTTTTTTTGTCTACCAAAAATTTCTATTAGTTCTTCAAAATTGTATAGTGGATAAACGTGGAGACCCTTGCTCTCTGGAACTCACTCTATCTAGATTTGTTGTCCAGGAGAGCAATGCAAAAATAAGGATAAACTTCCAAAATTTACGTAGTAACCAAAAACAAAAAAACCAAAATGCCCAGAAAACATAGAGAATGAGAAGAAAACTAATAGTCATTATAACACATGAAGGAAATCAGGTGCATTTATAACACCAAGAGTAGCCAAAGGTCTAGGATCCCCATGGACATGATATTCTAGATGAGCTAGACGGGCCCCAATCTCACCTAGGAAGTCATTAGTGCACCTTTGAGCTCTCCTCATGTACGCCAATTAGTTGAGTGTATCCTACTAGTTCCGTTGCAGGTCATTTAAAGATGTGATGACTTAATTGCATTCATCGTGTTGATGTTGTCACATATCCTCTAACATTGTCACTTTGTTATGCATCTAAAGGTATAAGGACTCCATGGATGGTGGTTGGTCTACATAGCTTGGAGAGGGGACCTGATCATGGGCCAATCTCCCCTCCACCTTGACACCCACACCCCCATCATCATCTATCGCACTTCCCTAACCACCATGGTCCATTAGCTGGCCACGAGGCCCCAACCCTCTCTGTGCCTGGCCTCTGTGCCTAATAATCATTACATGAACAATAAGACATTAGCTAAAGAATTCAGCTCTGAATTGAGCTCACAACCCACTTCAAGGTATCCTGTAGCCAAGACACACTATCTAGGAACAACAATTCCCATCAACATAACCTCCAAAGCCACCCACACATACTATCATCTCAACCAACACCTTTTTGGGGCAATAATGATGTAAAAAAATAGAGGCCTTCTACCCAGAAAATCCAACTCCAACCACCCAATTTCCAAACCCCCACTTCTTAGCACCGATGGTTCCAATGCTAATATTTCCCAGGCTTGATGCAAGCCCAAACACAATGCCTCCTCTGTGGGGAATAAATAAAATACTAGAGTAACGTACTCTAAGAATTGGAGCAGAGGCAAAACATTTATAAATGAAAACCCACAAGAAAAAATTACAAAATCCCTACTGAGAGTGTCGACGCCTATTTGTTTGCAATATCTCATGAAATTAACTAGCAAGATACCATCCCTTGCCAATGTGAACTAGAAGCAATGCCAACAACAACAAACACTTTCCTCAGGATCCCAAACTATGTGGTTTGGATTCCTAATAGGGCTACTCTGTAATCGCTTTTGACCAACTGCAATGGCATAGACAACATTCACTAACTGGATGAGCATGCACAGGTTGGCAACTTGCGCATAATCTACATTGTTTTCGCCACCCACAATATCACCCATACCATGAGACCACAAACAATGCATCCAAAGTGCCACCCAAAGCTTAGACCAACAACCCTCCTTCTCTAGATTTTTATGCTTCCAACGCCAGTTTTCCTATACACCTGCCCTACATTTTCCTTGGGTAATAAGCATGGAACTCATCCATGTCGAGTCTCGTTGTTCAACCCGTGCTCATTCATTACCCTATCAAGGGCAAGAAGGAACAAAAAAAATTGGATAGAAAAAATGAGCCCACCACCCATCAGCCAAATGAAAAGAGCGAGCTTATTCCTATACAGGATGTTTCTTCCAACACTTCCTTTTCAGATGAACAGTTCAATATCATAGTTTCCCAGATGATGAGCAGTTTAGTGGCAGCATCCCCATCGGGTTACTTAAATATTAAATTGAAAACTTAAATTGAAAACTAAATTACATTTAGAATTAGATGAAACTGCAAAGAAATACACTTATTTATAATTATTAGAATATTTATTGGGAAGACAAAACATACTAGTAAATATGTGACATCTCCATTTTCTTTATGGTATGTATTAATTTTGGGAAAGGGAAAATAAGATAAAATGGGACATACCAACTTTGAAATTTTATGTATATTGTTATTTAGAAATAGTAGCTATATCAAAGGGTCATGAATTTTCATTATTGAGACCATTTGTCTGTTATTTTATTATTTGAATCAATGGAGAAAATTTGGAGATGCACTCTTATGAGGAAAACAACCACATATCTTAATATGGAAGGATGAGCTTAGTCTAGCATTCTAATAGATAAGTCATTTTGCTTGCATGTGTATTTAAATGAATAAAAATAATGAAATTATTTTCCAAATAAATGATTAAATTAAGCTTTGATTTAGTTTTATTGAGCCGAGAGGCTCATTTTACAGCTCAGTATGAGAGGAATGTGTAAATATGTTTGTGTGCCTTTAAAATATTCTCTAAATAGAAAAGAAATGACAGCTATAATAAAAAAAAAAAAAAAAAAAAATAATATAATATATATTATATATATATATATATATATATATATATATATATAGATATACTATGCATGTTTAAATAGTTGTCCTTATGAATTACTATAATTTCATGTTAAGTTATTAAAAGTAAAGAAATTGTGTGAGTAAGGTGTTTAACCTATACTTTTAAAAAATATTTTACACGGGATTTAAATGAACTATTGAAATCCATGTTAACTAATTTATGTGTATATAAACTTCATATATATCTATATATAGAAAAACAAATATTAAAAGAAAGTATTTTAATGTTGTATATAATAAAATATTCAATGTAGGTTATCAATAACATATTTTAATACAAATTAATATAAAAATCAGACTTCGAAAAGGAAAATAAATCAAATATGAAATCTTCATGGGTATTGTCGAATATTTCATGGGGATGCAAAGAAGAGGCAACTCCTTGCAATAGAGATGGGAGCCTTTTATTAAGCCCGAAGCAGAGATTTCCTGGATTATCACAGACTGTCATGGATATGAGCAAGATCCAATATAATATGGTGCATCCTCCCAACGTGACTTTGCCCTAACACTGTAAATTTAATTGAAGTGGAAGTGTTTGCAGACTTCGTGTGGTTGTCTTTCACTTGGATTATAAACTATCATAGAAAGATATTGTCATTTAATTGCGTCAAAACTTAACAGGATTTTGCATTTTATTCTTTTATTTTTACTGTGATATTTGCATCTTGCGATGGAAATGGATATAGGAAATTGAAATGTTTAGTGTTTTATGTTTTAATGTGTTGTGTGCATTCTATTGACATTCAGGTGTTTAGTAGCAAGTGTCTATGTTTAGTAGTTGATTATCTACTGTGATGTATTCATCCTCTTGACATGATCCTATTCATGATTAAACATGTTACTATGGTGTAGTTTGTTTGGAGGATGTTGGTCAATCCATTCTAGAAAGCTAATCAAGGGTATTGGAGAGTTTGGATTTCAACATTCTTGCTCGTTTTGATGATTTTGTGTATGTGGATGACTTGAAAAACAATATAATCCCCATCAATATTCACTCATTCCTCCCCATCCATCAAAGCTACCTGCAGTGGAGTGGGGTTTTGAGATAAACCTCCACATTCGGAGGAATGATCTTCATTCTTGTTTACTGCATTTCAGTAATTTCATGTATAAGAAGCCACGTGCATATAATCTGATTCTATGTATTTATTTTGGAGGCTACGTTGAATCAGGTCAATCATCAATGTGTGTATTTAGCGAGGCATGTCAACCCAACAGTCACATTTGCATTGTTGCTTTCCCAGAAGGTATATCTTCGTCACGTCATATTATACATTGTAGCTCAATTTTTAGTGAGGGGCATTCAAGGGAAACTCTTTGCCTCCAACGGAGGAGGATCGTACTTTGTATCTCCCGGTTATTCCAAGGAAAATTGTGCTTCTCGCTGAGAACATTGGCATTTTCATGTTGGTATACATTGTCTTCTCTGCCGGCCACTTTCACACCCTTGTACATAACACAAATCATACTCCCCGTCAAGTGACACATTTGTAGAGGGATTTCTACCAAGAGAGTTACTTCCCCATTTTTAGTTCCTTCGTCGTCAAATATCCCATATACTACAACCTTCAGAAACCCAAATTTCTCTTCAAAGACATTAATAAGTAGCAGAGGAAATCCTCATAACTTTTCTCCTATAAATGTTTTGTATGCATAGAGGAGTGAGTTCTAGTTTATCACTCTTCTATGATAGAGAAATTGTCCTTTATTCTGGAAAATATGACTTCCCTTCTACAACCACACATGAAATTATCCTTTCTGTATATAGTTTTCATCCTTGCACCTGCTACAATGAGAAGTATTCTAGTAGAGGGAAATGCATATTTCTATCAGCCAAGAAATGGTTTGATGTAAGATAATTCATGAACCCCATGGCGGAATTTTTGAAAATATGTATATTTCCATTTTCCCTGTTCCTCAGGATTTATTCACTTGGTTTCAAAATTTCTAAATGCAGGGTCATAGTCAGAGGAAGTTGAAAGTTTAAAGATCAGTTTTAGTCACTTGTTTCATCCGGAGATGCTGCATTACTCTAGAGAGTAGAGGAAAGTGCTATTTCCTCGGCTGGAAGACTTTTCATTATTTATTTTGGTACATGTGTAGTTATGGCTTCCTGCATTTGGGGTTTTGTTTTAAATAACATATATATGAATCAAATGAGAGACATGCATGGATTTATTGTAATAAAATTTGAAAGTACTAGCGATCGAAACTTTGTATGACTTGTAGACTTTCTTGTAGACTTGAAAATAACATATGATTTTTGATGCATTGGAAACAATCTTTGTTATCAGTTTTGTAATTTATTATTATTTCATCATTCGTTCAATTGAGTGACAATAAACTTTTTAATTTTTCGTCTCTATGTTGTTTTCCTATTTGTCATCTAACTTTCATGAGAGAAATAAACGCAAATGATATTTGTATGAGGTTGCTTAGCTGTGGAGAGTGTGGGTCCTAGGAGGACAATGTGTTGCAAAAATTTGATTTATCACATTTTTAAGAAAAAATATGGATTCTCTATGGATTTTGATTTGTCAGATATCCATATGGTCCTTTTATCTCAATTTTTCTCGATGACATCCATAATTTGACACTATTAGTTGAAATTCCATGATGCTCCATGTTTAAGGTCTTAAATACTATGTTGTGAGAATTGCACCTCTCTGTTAGCACAAGGATATAGTATTTTTTCTTGGAGGTATAGCAACAATCACAAATATTCTTTTACAAGTCTGGTGTTTTTAAATCATTAAAAGGACATACACATTGTTTAACAACCTATCATTTCAAATTGTTTAAAAATAATTGGTTGTACTTACTCAAGAAGCAATTAGATGGTACAGTGGCAAAGTGGCTAAGACCTAGCCACTTTGATCAAACTTTGTCCAAACAAGTAAACTTGGCCAATGGCACTTACTTTAAAGTTACCAAACATCCTAAGCCTTACAAATTTTTTTCTTAAACTTCAAACATGCATACTAGAGTCTGGTTAGGATGGGATTATTTTTTTAAATCTTAAATAAGATAAATAAACTTTCACATTTGTAATGTTTTTATATTCAATTTGATGTAAAGTAAAACATCCTTTCCCTTTTTTACTATAAATTTTAAAGTTTCTCAAGAATCATATGCCTTTAGGGACACTAAGTATGGAACTCTTTAATTGTGCATGTCTTAGACAAGAACCAAAGTATGGATATCTTTGGTTCATTTTATGTTGTGTTTTATGTGTTCTTATTAGATGATTTTTTAGCATTTGTTTGGATGTTAAGTTGGGTTGATATCCATCCAACTAGAGATTGCAAAGAATCATTTTATGATGATAACTCAAGATATTTATGATGTGAATCTGCATGAAAGTGTTGACCTCCTTCTCTGTTTCCCTATGTTCCAAAATATGGGTTATGGTACCCACTGCACGCCAATCCCTAACTTGATTTTCTTCCCTATGCTTCCTTTAAACACCATTTTTTTTGTAAGTTAGCTCTCAATTTGTATTAACAAAAGAAGAAATTATACATAGTCAAAAGTTGTTGGGCTACCAGCCGGGAAACTAGATTAGCAACAAAAGAACAATTTTTTATTCATTAATGTCTAAGCCATAACATAAGCCAAAAAATTATAATAAATATCAAGTGTAGACCAAAATAGAACTACTATTCTGGAATCTATTGCTATATTTATGGATGTTACCAAAAAGAAACGGAATGCCCTTAGAGCTAGGTGAGATATGCGAGATGATCGCACAACATAGAAGATGGTCATCAGATTATCCCACAATGCATGATGTTGCTAAGGTTTTATAGTCATTATTTCCAGCTGTTAAACAAGCTCCAAGTAGCAGAGTAAACCAACTAGCACCCAGTAACAACTACAAGAGACAATTGGATGAGTATGTGCAAGGCTACCATAGATATGTTATAGGAACTAGCACGAGCAACAACACTTTTGATGGGAAATATTTAGGATATTTGGTGAGGTTATTTTGTAGAACATTGTTTGACAAAAAAAACCCTTGGATTGAGCTCATGATAAAAAAATACCCAATTGTTGAATTCCACCTTCAGTGTTGTCATTTCATCAGAAACTAAATTTTTGTAGTTTTGGGTTTTCAAAAAATTTGGTTATCGGAAGTCTCGACTTGTTAATACAAGATGATAGTGGAAAATAAACAACCCATAGATGGAAAAATGGAAGATTGCACCTAGGAATATGGCTTGTAATTTGAGTTTCTTATGCATTTTCATGGTCAAAAGCCCACTAAGATTGTTTTAATGACTTGATAGATCATTTATTGAAAGGTTGAAATCATTGATTGCACACAGGTGTTTTTAGAAATGCCAATACTTGGTTTTTTTTTTTATCTTTTTTGGAAATGCCAAATAATTGTATAGAAATATTGTAAGTTGTCTACTATGTACTCGAGGAAATAAATGAAAGATGGAAAGACCTGAGCCAAATATCTTTAATAGAACTCACTATTCTAATTCCTAATTAGTATTTTTGGGACTTGCCTTGGAACAATTATACAAGGGGAATTTGAAGATGGTCAAATTGAGAATCCTTCAAATATTTCTCGTATTAGGGCTATGGTATATCAATAATCACAAGGGAATTTACCCTATGCCAGAAGGTTTAATGATGGAAGGCATTATAATTCCAAACCTGAAGATAACGGTTTTATATTTTGTGATCGATATAGGAGTGGCATAAAAAACTACATAACAACACTAGTCGATATGAGTTAGCCCATTTTCCAAGCCCTTATTCATATATCAAGGGTGACTTTGTAAGATTTGTTCAAATCCCCATTGTAGGAGTGATAAAAAAATATAGTCTTATCCATGACTTGACAACCTATTATGGCACAAACCTATAATTTTACATTGCAACTTCATAAAGGTAGAGCTCAAATTCATACGATTAGTGTTTTGTCCTATGAATTGATAATTTTTTGCAATTTGTTTTAGAACATTCTTGGTTACAAAAGAAGCAGTTGGGACAAATTCCATTTTGCATTAGGTAATCATTGAAGCACTTCTTGAACCTATAGGAAATAATCTCATCCAATTTGTATCTTCAAGAAAATTAAATTCCAATATATATATATAATATATATATATATATAATATGCATGCTCCCATTCGTAGTAATAAGCTAGTTTAGTAATCACAGAATCAACCAAAAAACTTGTGCTTAATCATGTTGTTGGATTCTACCATGTATTATGTTGTTAGCAATTTGGGATGTCACAAAAACACATCATTATGGATGTAATTAAAAACTATTATGCTACTCTCAATGACATGCCATGGATATGCCTCTTATAGATGAAGAGTTGGTGAAGAGTGGGGACTTGATAAACTCATGAATTGAGCAAAACGTAATTATAGAAAACCTATGTGATAGGGTGCATGTCAACATTTCCATATATGTCTTCTTCCATTTTCATCTCGTTATTTCAACAAATTTAATTTCTGAGTCTTTACTTGCTTGATTCATTTCCTTCCCTATTATTTTGTGGCTATCTCTATCTCCTCGGCGCTTCTATGAGGGCATATGCTCACCCTGAGAACTCATCATATTTTGATAACACAGTGATGTCCAACATGCAACCCTCTATTTTACCAAATCCTTTCAATTTCCCCCACCTCTCACCCCCTGATTCCTCATGCGTTTTGTGTCCACATCCTTGTTTCATGTAGCATTACACCTACATCACTCTATATTCATTTACACTTCTATCGACGTGTATTTTCACCTCTTGGTGTAAATGCTAGTATAATGTCATGTATCTATATCCATCTGCCTTGAGGATTAGGACATGACTGCAACAAATTTATTGCTCACATGGATTTTGACATTAGTAATACCATAACCATGTTATTAATGCCTTGATTTAAATATGTATAAGATCATACAATCATCTTAATGAATGCGAAGTACCCTTTTTCTTTATGTTATCTAATAATGTTGGAAAATGAAAAAAGAAAATTACAAGGGAGGTAACAAATTCAAAATTATGTAAATTGTTATTTAGAAACAATAATGATAAAGAATGGTCATGACTTTTGGTTATCGAGATGTTTTTTCCATTATTTATATTATTTGATTAATCAACTTTGGGTAAGAAGCAAATCTATAGATACCATGTTGATAAGGGAGAGGACCTTGTATGGGAGGGTAAATTTATTTGAGAATTGTAAGATCACTAGGGGGCAAGTATAATTTATTTATGCCTTGTGTGAGAAAATTTTTCTTATAAAAGAGAGACCCCTATACTAGCCCATGCTAAACACTATAATTGATAATTCCTTTTACTTGCATTTTTGTTTAAAGAAATAAAAAGAAGGAAATACTTTTCAATTAAATAACTAACTTGAACATTAATTTTTGTTATGTTATGATTATGTGATGCATTAAGTTTTTTGATATTATATTATCATAGATATTATTTTTTATATTTAAATTCCCATCAAATCAATAATATCCATATTTTTTCTTTGTTCGTAATTTTTTATTATAAAAATAATGAAAATTAATAAGAGATTTTAATGGAAAAATGTCCTTGGACATCAAAAACCCAAAAATCATTGGAATTCTGCAGCCTACCATTTGAACCATCAAATCTAATTGGTTATGGGAACCCTCATGTATCAATCCTCCTCATTAAGGATCTTTTGGCCTACAAAAAGTTTGATTTTATTCATAAAGAAAATTGGGGTACATGGATATAATATTATCCAAAATACTTCTATGACACAAAATTTTCATACCAAGTACTAATTTTATGAGATGATATTCATGGCACGTGTCATATAAAGTCTTGGAGTGCATGACTAATAAATTTTATGCACTAAATTAAAACAATATAATATTCATTCCATACCATGCACATAAATGCTAGTTGTTGGAGATTTGACTTCATGGGTTGTTTCACTTATGAGCGTACATTATTTAATAATATCTTGATTCCATAATTTTATGGAATTTGATATGATATGACATGATAATAAAAATCCCTTTTTAAACTCAACAATCAACCTCCATTTTCCACTTAAGAACCTTTTTATTTATCCATGTGTAAATTGTTAATAAGTACACATGACAGCCTCATAATGGTCAACATGTCATTCTACCATTGATAATGTATCAAATTGTTATTAATCCATGTATCAATACTTCCCCTATATGTCTTCAACTTCTACAGGTGATAACTTCTGCATATGATGTTTGCTTGATCCTATTAAAATGTGTTGGAAATCTCTTTATGAGATCTTTGTTATGATAACATTTTCATAATCATTTGAAATTGTCAGATTGGATCATATGTGGGAATCCTCCTGGATTAGGATACCACTCTTTTACATCAATCAAAATTAGTACAAAAATGCATCACTCTTCAACTATAATATTAAAGAGTTTATTTCAACAACCATTGTTTTGACTTCATGCAAACACAAAATATCTAAATTAGAAATTGTCTTACAAATTCTCTGTTTCATGGATCTTTTGTAGTGATTAATGAGTCCTCAAACATCCCATGATATTACACTCATTTTAAACTTTCAATATGAAAGTATAACATGTCCTCATCTCATAGGCTTGCAAGAGAGAAACCATTGTTAAGAAAGGTTGAATTTTTCATAACATGTGGGAACCATTTTTATGTTGAAGCCATTTTTTATGGGAGGCATTCTTCCCAAAACCTAGCCACTCAAAAAATCAATCGATCAATACCTATGGTTTTGGACTACCATATTTATTATTACACCATAAAGGTGTTTCCCTCATATAGTTATGTGTTGTTTTCGTCATTTTAATTGGTTCATGGTCATCAAATCTGTTAGATGACCACAAATCTGGTCCAACTCATCCACTTATGTTCATTTGAGTACTCATTTTTGGAGCAACCAACTTTCCCATTGTGGAGCGAACAAAGTGTCAAGTTGACATAGATTCTTAGAACCTCTACAAGTGTCTGTAGCCTCTCTCATAACTAGACAAAATTTGGATGTAGGATTCTTCCTTTTTGTAATCTCAACAAGTTGTTTATTCTACTACTAAATAGATCTAGAACTTTTAAATCAAGTATTTCCCTTTTAAGACTAGATTCGGATATTCCTTGATCCATATACCTTATAAAAAAATCATATGGATATTTCTATATCTAAAATTTATTGTAACGATGTAACATCCCCAGGTTAAAAGTTCAAGTAATAAAGTTCATAAAGGAAAAATAAGACCAAGGCCATGGGACACGTATTCCAAATTGAATGTTGGGTAAAACATCCTAGTGGGTGTCACTTTCAGTTTATTATGGCGAAGGAAATTGACAAAGGAATTGGAAAAGGCAAAGAGGCTTTAACTACATATATTTATGAAATAAAGGAAAATAGGAGAAAAGGGAGATGAAGGGTCACATATTTGCATGATAGGGAAATTAGAGGGAAAATGAAGAAAAGAGATACATCAATGACAAAAAGGCACCCGAGAAACATTTCACAACATTTTGGCTCAACTTTTGGCCCATTTTTAGAGTGGGTGTAGAAAAGGAAAGAGAGAAAGCATTTGGACAAGCAAGCAAATGAAGGAAGAGGACAAACAAGGAAAGAAAACAAAAAGAAAGGAAGGTTGGATCAAGCAACTTTAGTAGGAGTATTTTGTATGTAATAAGCTACATGTGTGATTTCCTAGCTGAGGTGTGAATGGATGCTACATGCATTGGTTCATTTGGTTAATTTGTTTTAATTAGCATGCATTTTTCTTGGTTTGGCCATGGTTTCATCCTTGCCTTTCCATTTTTGGATAGTTATGGTGTGATGGGATTCTTTTCTAGTTGAGCTTTAGATTGTCGAAAGGCTTTGGAGCCGAGTGAGGTGGTCTCAAGAAAAAATGCTAGGTTGGAGGTGGAGGTGGTTTAATCTTTGGGAAGATCTCGATAAGTGGGTGGAGACAAGAAAAATCCTCAAGGTAATTTTGAAGAAACTTTGAGGCATCCAAGCTTGTTTTGGGCTTTGTGATCTCTTGACCAATTTTGATGAGATTGTGGTAGCCTGAGGGTGGAGGTTTTTTGATCTTCGAGAAGCCCTAGTTTTTTATGTATTGAGATCCCACATTCATTCTTGGAATATGGCATGGGGGTGATTGGTTGAAAGAAATATTTAGTTAACCTCAATCTATGGTCGGGTGGTACATGGAATTCCCTGACTTGGTTGGCTTTTGCATAAGTTAATAAGATCTATTTCTCTATGGAAATGTATGAGTACTTGTACTTGTTATTATCGTGATTTTATGGTTCTTATGTCATGGTTATCAATTCGATTATATGCTAGTTATAAGCATGGATTTGTAATGTACTCTAGTTATGACTTATTTGGGATTTGATAAGTATTTGATGGTTAATGAATGAATGGGATAACAAGTTTTACTATAGCTATTATGAGAGGGGATTAGACCTTCTTGGCATTTCTCATATAAGTTCCAGACTCTTATGATCATATATAAATTCATGGCCTATAGTTGTTCACCATATGTTTGATGAAATGACTGTTACTGTTAGGCCTGGTTAGGGAAAGTCCTTATTCAATTTTTGTATGATTAGCATTGTATTCAAGTCATTTATAAGTCTGGAAAGTCTCAGGAAGTTCTAGGAACTAGTTTTGATGTTGGTCTGGAATTGTGGCTCAGATCACGGGACTATATCCTCTAAAATGGGGATTTTGGGTTACAACCACACTCAGGCAGGCTTTTTCATGTGGTTGGAGGGTCACAACCACACTCATGTAGGCTTGTGCATGTAGTTGGGAGTCTAAGACACTGAAACAGTAGTCTAGCTTAGGGTTTGGTCACCTGGGGTGGTTCTTTGCCCCCTAAGTGTCTTGTAAGCCCTGTAGGTTGTCAATTTGTGGTCAATAAGTCTCAGTTGTTGGCCCCACTTCCATAATCGAAACTTGGAGGTCAAGCCATGTCGTAGTAACTCTTTGTCTCATGTTTACCCTGTAAAATCAACAAAACTGGATAAATGTGGGAGGGGGGAATTACAATCCAAAACCATTAATGAAGATTAGATCTGAATGTTGGAAGTTTGAGAGGTCTAGATTTCATGTCACCTTCACACATATGCCTACTTGTTTACAACTAGATTTTTGATTGGGATGTGTGGACCATAAGTTGGGCATTTTAAGTGTTTAACTATGGAGATAATCATGAAGTTGAATGTTCAACCTAGAAATTCAGATGATCCAAGTTTTTACTTTGATTTACTTATTTAATGAAGTTTGGATTTGGATGTTTGTCCGTCATTACTCCTTTGACACAAAATTATGAATAAAACATTATGTTAAGTATTCATAAATACTTTCTCTCTCCTCAATTAAATGTATGAACATCAGATAAAGCTTTAACATAATTATAACTGAAACCTTGAAGTTGGAACTTTAATATTTGAATTTCTAGAGAAATAGAATTCATATGTATTCTCTAGTGTATCCGAAACTTTAAAAATCTATATATATAAACCTTGTGCAGAATTTGTGATATCTATATAATGGGATCTACCTTTCCCAAAATGAAAATTTTAAATGAGTTCTATATATGGATATTAGATAGCGCATTCAATCTCCCATCACTAGATACAATTGGATGTTGGACGCTTCCTTTTTTTAACCTTTGTAAGTCCTTTCTTTCATTACTATACAAATTCAAAACTTTTCAATCTCGTATTTCTCTTTTAAGATCAGATTTGAATATCCTGTAGAAAACAAATGTGTCTGAAATTTTATATATCTGGAATTTAATGTATCCAAAACTAATGATGAATACCATATCTAGATGTTGGAATTTTGATAAATATAGGTGCCACAAAACCTCCACATATACACCTACTTTTTTATTACTAGATTGCTTACTGGGATGTTGAGATCGTGGTTTGAGCCTTTTAAGTGTTTAACTGTGGACAATTTTGTGATGTATATAATTAAGTCTAGAAATATAAATTATCTACTTTTTCAATTTGAGTTAAGTTTTTATGAAGTTTGAACCCATATGCTTGTCTTCCATTACTCCTTTGACATGGAAGTCTGAATGGAACCTCAAATTGAGTATGGGGATATTTTGAAGAAAAAAAATGTATCTCTCATTGATTAAAAATTAAAATGAAAGATCAAGATTTAAGATAGTGACTTATAATAAAAACCTTTGGGTTGGAACTTTAATATCTTAACATCTAGATAAATAGAATTCTGAATATTCGTCAAAATTTTAAATGTTCGGTCTAAAATATCTGGAACTTTAACAATCTCCATATATGTTGGAACCTTGTGAGGAACCATGTGATATCTAGATATAAGGATCCAAATCCTCAAAAAATAAAAAATACAACTTTTAAATGAGTTTTTAATTTATATACTTCATAGTTTGTGAAAGATGGAACCTTATAATGAAACCATGAAGATCTAGAAACTTTGACTTCTAGAATTTTTTATAAATGGAATTTTAAGGAAAGCCCAAATCTGAGTATCATTCTTGGTTATTTCACTCGTGTAAAATAAACTCCGCTTCTTAATCCAACCTGAAATTTGACTGAAACTCTAAAAAAATTCTCAATCGATGCACTTAATTTTAAATCACAACAAATATATATCAATTTTTGGAGGATTTACAGAGAATTTCCAAAGCTCTCATACTCAAAATAGACTATACTATCAACATAGATGTTTAACATGAATCTAATAAGAAAAGGAGAGTTAACATGCCATTATGTTAAATGGTTGAAACAAACCTTCTATCAATAAACCACTTTATAATTTCTTTATTTTTTTTTGAAGTTAGGTCAATTTGGTGATAGTCGAGATCATATGTTTGAAATTTCTTTATTTTTTTTTGAAGTTAGGTCAATTTGGTGATAGTCGAGATCATATGTCCTCTCAAACATATGGCATAAAAGGATGGTGTGAAAGGAAAGTAGAGGTGGTTTAAAAACAATCAAGTCGTAAGTGGTGTTGGTTGACCTATATTATATGTTGACAAGGATTAACTCCAATAACACTCCAATTCCAACTATCATGCATTCCCTTCCCTCTTTCAAACCCATTAATCACGTCTTGTCCTATGCTTGATTCATCATCATCTTCTTTCGCATCCTATCATGTGCTTGATTAATAATTAATTACTTTGAACAATCAAGGAATCTCAAATTCATTACATATATCAATGCTTTATTAATCCTCATCACTTTCTTTGAACAATCAAAGCATCCATTCATTTATTACTAGTGTTCGAGAAATGTAGTACTCCATTCCTCATAATTTTGACCCTTACATGCTTTGAATAATTAAGACACCAATTTGTTGGTGAGGTTCAAGTGGTAGAGTGATATATTAAAAACACAATTATGGAGATATGGTTCTTGCTTACTTTGAATAATCAATAAAATAATTTATTATAGAAAATTACCTCTTAGAGTACATTTTAACTTGTTTCAAAGTTTAACAAATTTCAACCATATATGGAAGCAGAATCAATTAATTGACTAAAACTCTTATGGAACAACAATTCTCATGGAAATAACTTAACAACAATTCTCATGGAAATAACTTAAGTATGTTGGTTAAATACCTTGAAGTGATAGTATTTGATCTAATTTACTTCAACTAAGGTGCATTGATTTCAAAATTCAAAAATCAATGATGCTTTATTTTAATATAGGATTAAATTTAAATCCACAATTTAGGTATTTAAGTGGGTATATGAAGTTTGATAGGTATTTGACACTCATATATATTCATAGTAAAACATATGTAAAAATTTTGTTTTGACCTAAATCTTGAGGAAATCATCATGATTAAAAATGTATTCAATATATAGGAATCCAAAAGATCATGAAGAATTCTTTTAAGAATATGGTTAGATGCAGATTCAAAGAAAAAATGGAAGAACTATCCACAATCCATAATGTTTTCATGTAAATTATTCATCAAGGGATCCATATTAGATATAATGTATAACCTAGCAGGATAAAAGATATCTGGCATTCAAACATTTGAAATATCTATATCATGTTCAACATGCCTTCATTCCATACCTAGATGATTTTGCACAAAACTGCATAAAGAAATGAATTTATTACTAAATAACGTGTTTCAATTGATTCTTTAAATCTAGATTTCATTACTAGTGGAAGAATAGACATTTGGAATTTCTAAAAAATGGATTTATGGAAAAACCTAGATTCGGATGCTAGGTAAGCAAGATATGATGTGGGCCTTTTGGTGATGTGGTAGGTTAACGTGTTATGAAGATGTCGCATGAAGCTCAAGATTGGATGATATGGTATGTTGATATGATATGTTGATGTGGTCTTGATAAGCGTCAGTATTGCAACAAGAATGCTACAACTCCTGGGCTACCAGCTTTACTTTATCAACCCGGGGTTCATACAAACTTGAAGGTGACAGTGTTGTATACACAAGTAAAAGTGATGGTTCTACCTGTTGCCATGTTTAGCTGGCAAGAGACCACTGGGGTTTTCAAACCAGACTTCTATGGAGTTAAAAAAAGATTGATTTCTTGATGGAAGAAAGGTAAATCTACTCTAAGAGAGAGCTACTCTACTGCAATAATGGAGAAGACTGAACCTCAATGCTAAATCACACCATTTCCTAATTAACTGCTAAGAAACTATGCTTTGCAGAAATGCTAAATCAACATGAACTAAATGCTACTATCTAAGTTATAGATGTAAGAAGCATCAAACATCACTAATGTGCAAGTAAAGAGATTGAACTAAATTTGTTTTTTCCTTTTTGTTTTTTCATGCAAAATCAAGTATGCAAACTAATTTCTTCTGGTGATGTGGCAGGTGAATTAAGGATGTTTGAGGATGGATGGAAGGGTTAGGAGATGTTTGGATGGTGTGGGAGACCTTTGGAAGGCTTTTGGTTACTTCCTAGAGGTTTTCACTCAATTCGGCCTAAAAAACGACCATTTTAGGAAAACCTACAGGATGTACAAGAAACCTACAGGATTCCCTCTAAACCTACAAGATACAACCGAGAGAAAAATGTGAGGTGTTGGTGGTGATGGAAGGCTTAGGAAATGTGTTTGATGGGTGGAATGGAGTAGGAGAAGGTCTAGTATCACTCAGAAGTCAACAACAAAGATAAGAGATGGTTGGATTCACTCAATGTGCTTGGAAGAATTTCTATGAAAAATAATGAAAACTAGTGAAGGTGATGGTGAAAACAAGGGATGGCTAAGGTGGATGGAGTGGAAGGTGGCTGATGGCTATGGAGTCTTAGTCTCCTTCTGAAGCACTTGCTCTGCATAAAACATGTATATCTTCCAAAAAGCTATGTAAAAAAGAAACATTCTCATAAACTAGAAAAGTAGAATTAATGAACTAACTGCCTACATTATGCATGAGGAAAGTTGTTGAAAGGATTGAAAGCATGGATGAGATCTACTATAAAAATGAAGATGAAAAATATGACAATGGAGCACTACCTTGCAAAACTGACCAAATACTAATTTAAAGAAAGCAAAATCCAATGCTCATAAAAGAAATAGAAATCTGTGTTTTTGGGGCTGCTTAAGGGTCTCTTCCTCAAGTCATGATCCCAGAGGGAGGAAGTGAGGCCAAGACACCTATTGAAAACCTTACAGTTCTCCTTTTATCCCTGCTAACTTGCTACTAAAGAGCATAAATGGAAGCAAACTAATAAACAACCAATCCAATCTATACTACTTGCAATGGAAATGCATCTAAAATCAAATTAAGAATGAAGCTATGAAACTACACTAAACATACATATACAAGAAAGAGGAGCCTTGGCTGCTATAGTTGGGCCCTAACCCAAGAGCTTCAGCCCTCTGAGTTAACTGGCTCAAAACAAACCTCATTCTTATTACCAAAACAGAAAATTACATCAATAAAACTTTCACAAGTCTGGAGCTCGAAAATAGCTTACAGTTTTACAACCAAATTCCAAATCCTAATGAGGCTTTAGGCCTCTCTACTTACACAACTGAATTCCCCATGACTTCATTAAAATCAGAGAGGCTCGACCCCCGAACTCGAGATAAACTAGCTCTATGTCTCTCACTTGCTTGGCTGCCTTCTAATCCTCATGGCTTGGATGCTTGCACTCTGAGCTGGTGTGATGGATGGAGGAATATTCGAATGGAGGATAAGTAAATGAGGAGGATTTACCTCCTGTAATCCCTCTCCCTTGTCCCATTCGAGTTTCAATCTTAGTATTTGCAAAAATTCCTTGATTTTCTCCTTTAATCCTGCATTCAATGCATATTAGTCCACTAGGCATAATATCCAACTCTAACTCATCTCATAAACAAAATATAATAAAAAACATGTAATAAGTTGTGATAAAATTTGGTTTGACTAAGATAGGACGTGAATTAAGGCCCATATAATTACCCAATGATGAGGCTCATCATCACCCCCCCATTGAAAGTGTTGCTCATCCTCTAAGCAACTCAATCAATATCCATATCCTTCATAGCTCTAGTGGCCTCCCTGACATCCCATGCCTCTGTTGTGGTTTCCTCTTATTATTCATAGAAGCCTGCTTTCCTTTCTACATCCTCCCACTGCCTCCTTTCTTCTTCTTCCTTCCTTCCTTCTAGCATTCCTAAGAGTAGTGGTGGACTCAGTTTCAAGCCAATCCAATTGACTTTCAGCCTTTGCATAGATTTCTTGTACATGGGTGTCATGTTTAGTTCTTATCTCAATCAATGAGGAGAGTGGTACTCTCTTATCTTTAAGATGTATGGAAATGTGTTCCATCTCCTTAGGCAAGCATGTATGCTATCATCCCCTAATAGCATGAACATGTCCTCAAAATGTGAAATTTCTTGCTCTTGGGAAGCAAGATATCTAGTTGCAAGTTGAGGATCCTTTTCAATCAAATTATGGGTACTAATGGGGGCCATGGGATCTGACTGTTCAGCTCTAATCAAAAGAGGTGCAGTTTTCTCTCTTACCAATATCTTCTTCATCTCTACATCCCTTGACTTCTCATGGTTCATCCATGATGCCAAATCCGTCAACTGTAAATCTCCTAGCTTGGCATTAGGGTCCCATACATTCATGTCTATTAAGGCCATGTTGTGCAAATAAAACTCAGCCATCTTGGCCCTATCTTCTAGTGTGCTATGATCCCTCTCTGTGCTAGTGTTTTGATCTAGAACTGCATCCACTATTCCTTGAGGTATAAGGCATAATATTTAGTTGGAATCCTACATTGGATTGCTTCCAAAGAGAGACTGCCCATACATGCCTATTGATTCTTTCTTTCCTGTAGTTTTCCTCTCAACCATGCATTTTCTATCTCTAGTTGATTTTTCATTATGGCCTCTCTATCTCTCAAGCTACTTAGCTCTCTTCTCATCTCCTTGATCTTCTCCTCCATGTGCCCAATGTCTTCCACTCCCTTGTATTTGGCAATCTGCATCCCTCGGTGAGTTCTGGCTCTCTCCTTCTTAAGCTTGAAGAACAGTGGAATAGCAATTTTTTAAGGTATGACCCTGCCTCCTTCAAAAAACCTATAGTAGGAGTCAAGGTTAGGTTGGAGGCTAGGTTCTTTTGAATCTGGGTCCTCTTCTTTAGTTTCTTGCTGCTTTCATACCTCTCTTTCCAATTTTTGTACCTCCTATAGGTTCAACAGAGTATCCTATAGGACTACTTCTGCTTCCTATAGATTATGTTGTGTATCCTGTAGGATTTCTTTTCCCTTGGAGGAGATTGATCTAGTCATGGGCCTTCTCACATAGGTGATAGGAGACTTAGGGGAAGGCATTTTCTCCTTTTTTTTAGGGGAGTCTTCAATCACAATGGGAATTTTGGTTGGTGTTTGGGGTTTCCCCTGCCTTATTCTTGTGCTTTTCCTTGTATTGAAATATAAGGGGGTCTACCTATATCTTTTGCCCTTTTTCTTAATGGGGGTGCTAAGAGCAATGAGGGCAGCTACTACCCCTCTCTCAGTGGGCTCTGAAGACACCCTAGGTGACTCCTACTTGTTTTTTGTCCCCTCTTTCCCATTGCTTTCTTCACCTATGTCCTTTCTTTCTTCTTCCTCTTGTAGATCCTCAACATCTTTATCAGTTTCCTCCTTAACATCCTCCTCTATTTCTTCTTCATCCTCCTTCTCTTTCTCCTCTTCTTCTTCATATTCCTCATTTTCTTCTATTTCATCTCCTTCTTCATCCATCTCATCTTCATCTCCTTCTGTTTCTTCTTCTTCCTACTCTACTTCTTCTTTCTCTTCTGTAGTCTCTTCCTCTTCCTCTTCACTGACAATAGGACTAACATCATATGCGAGAGCTTTGATCTCTTCCTCTGCCTACATATCTCTGAAAATTGACCATGTTATAGGAATTTTGAGGATTTAGAGGGCATATTCTATAAGGATTATAATTAACCATTGGGAATTTCCCTCTTGCACTTTGATGCTTGAGTCTATTAGTGATTGCAGTAGGAAGTATGGTATGATGAACCTGTGCTAAGGGGGTGTTTCTGCTCCAAATATCAATTCTTCAAGAAGCCTAAAATGATAGTCGTAGACCACACTATACCTACCCTCACATGAAATTTATTTGATCCTAGTAGCTTACCTAATTCTAGGGATATGGCAGAATTGCTCTCCTTACTCTATTTTTTCCCTCGGTGGGTTCCTCGCCTTCTAAAAAGTATTTCCTTTTTGCAACTTGGCTATCTCCCTTGTGTTCCTTCGTCAATGGTATTCCTAAGGGAAGTGTGGTAACTCTGCTGATGAGTTCAAGGGTGAGTTCTATGGAGAGGCCTCTAATGAGCCTCATCATTGAGTAATTATATGGGCCTTAATTAGCCTTAATTCACCTCCTAGCTTAGTCAAACCAACTATTATCACAACTTATTGCATACTTTTGATTATATTGTGTTTATGAAATGAGCTAGAGTTGGATATTTGCCTTTGTGGTCTAAAGTGCATGTAATGCAAGAATAAAGGATAAAAGCAAGGAACTATGGCAAAGACCTTGGTCAAAACTAAAATGGGACAAGGGAGAGTAATTATAGGAGGTAAATCCTCCTCATTTACCACCCCTCCATTCGAATATTCCTCCATCATCGAAGTGCAAACAACCATCACTTTGAAGACTAGAAGACAGCCGAGCAAGTGAAAGTGACAGAAACCAGTTTATGAGATGTATAAGTAGAGAGGCTTAGGACCTCATTAGGATTTAGAATTCTATTGTAAAACTCTATTTTATTTCTGAGTTGCAAACACTTGTGACAGTTTGCTCTATAGTCCATGGTTTTTATAATAATAATGTGTTTTGTTTAAGCCAGCTTTGAGTTAACTCCGAGGATGAAGCTCTTGGGTTAGGGCCCGACCCAAGCAACCAAAGCTCCTCTTCATTGTACATATCTTCTAGCATAAGATTTCTTCTCTGTTTATTTGCTTAAGTAGTTTCATGGTTTGCTGATTCATTTTCTCAAGTAGTTTTCTAGGTCTGATTCATTTGTTTAAGTAGCTTTCTGGTTCTATTCGTTTGTTTGAAAAGCTTCCTGTTTTTTTTCATTTGCTTCAGTAGCTAAATTGACTTTATGTTTACTTCCATTTTTGTTATTTTAATTCACAAGTTAGTTAGAGGAAAAGATTACTATCAGGTTGTGCGCAGGTGTCTCGGCCTCATCTCCTTCCTCTAGGACCATCACTTAAGGAAGGGACCCTCCAGTAGCCCCAAAAACACAGTCTTTGGTTCTCGCATGGGCTATGGAGTTTGCTGTTTAAAGTAGTTGTTTGTTCACCTGCACTACTGTTCTCTGTCATTTTCATTTGAAACCACCTCCAGCATGTTCCTCATCCATCGCTTCATCGCCCTCCGATCACCAACAAACCTTCACAATCACCATCCGATTCACTATTTTCTCCAATTGTTGCCTCTTGTGGAGTCCACCACTCACTTTATGAACTTTAATTCCCCACCATCGATCTGCCACACTTGATCTGATGGCTATCTCTTCACCTGATTGCCAACTAGCTTGGTTGATCTCCATCGTTGATCAGCCCCACTTGATCCAATGGCTATCGTGCAATATCGCATGGATTTCTATCTGATTGTTATCCACCCGAGGGCATGCGATGAGAGTGGTTTCTCCATGCCATGTGTCACCCAGTTAGGCTAATCGCACAAAATTTTAGAAAACCACTTACAGCTTTGAGGGCGCGCGATAAACAGTTACCGCCCTCCAAACCCACTCTGTCATTTCCACACATTTCTTTTGCCCGTGATCTAATCTCTGCCATCCATCTACCGATTAATCATGTTCATCCATCTCTTGACTTAGCCTCTGTAATGTAATCTCAGTATTCCATCTCCGGTTAACCCTTTACGTTTATTTATTCACTAAACCGCTGCAATATAATCTCCACCATTCATCATGTTAGTTAACCCTCTTCGCCCATCTATCTACATAACCTCCTACGATCCAATTTCTGCCGTTCATTTTCCTTTCACCTGACCAATCCAAAGGTTCTTATGCATTGTTTCTCCCTCATGTCCTCCTTTCACTGATTTCGACCTCCAATTGCTTTTTCCACTTGAAACCAGATTTATCCTAAGTTTCTTTGTTACACCTTAGTCTAGTTTTGATGCTCTTTATTTCAGCAACTTAGATAATTAGCATTAGGTTAGTGTTGATTTAGCAATTCTACTTAGCATATCTATTTAATTGGTTAGTTAGTTTATGGTGTAAGTTTAGCATTTCATGTTGTTTTCTTCATTACTGCAGTAGACTAGCTCTCTCTTAAAATAAGTTTGCTCCTCTTCCACCAAAGAATTAAGCTTATTCTAACTCTATGGAAGTTTGGCTTGGAAACCCTAGGATCTCTTGCCAGACAAACAGTGACAACAAGCAGGACCTTCACTTCTACTTGTGCATATAGAATTGTCACCTCCAAGTTCGTACGAACCCCAGGTTGATAAGTAAAGTCGGTAGCCCTGGGAATTGCAACATTATTGTTGCAATACCTAGGCTCATCACTTTTTGTTGTCGTTGTTGGGGTGGTGTTGAAGTAGAAGTAATTATTTCTTTCTTCTATTTCTAGTCTTCAACTTTATTTTCTTCTACTTCTTATCCTCAGTTCTCTTCCATTAATTTATTTATGCAAAAGTAATCTAGTTTCTTTCTTTCTTTTAATTGTCATTATCTTCTTTCCTTTCTATTCTACAAGTGCTTTCTAGCTTTAGAAAAATCTTATAAAAACCCACCCAAAAACATTTCCTTTCATGCCTCATAGGATTAGGGACAATTCAGGGAAATTCTTGTCAAATACCCCCACTGCATCCAACAAGCAATCTTCTCTCTTCTTCAGTGACAGTGACTTGGAAGACCCTTTAGGTGAGCGACCTTACCTATTTGCAAAAACCTACAAAAAGAAGAAGAAGAGGAAGAAACCATTCCTACTGAACCAATGGCTGGAAACCAAAATGATAGGGGAGATAGAGAGAGAATTGAGAGTTCCTTCCCCATCAGGGAAACCAATGGGGTGACTAAGATGAAGAATGTAAGCGCCTCTGCTCTACGTCATTTCCATGGACTAACCACAGAGGACCCTGACATTTTCTTATTTGAGTTTGTTGTTATATGCCGAACCTATGACTATACATATGATGAGAAAAAGTTAAAACTATTCCCATATACCCTCAAGGATGCAACATTAAGTTGGTTCATGGGTTTACCTAGAGATAGCATCACAACTTGGGCTCAGATGCAGAAAACTTTTAACAACAAATATAGGGACTACTGTAGATCAAAGGATACTAATGAAGAGGTTTTTAGGATGACCATAGGCTAGGATGAATCCCTAGAAGACTATGAAGAAATATTCTAGCTTAGTTACAAAAGGGTCAGGTGCACACTTGACCTTGAGTCACTAAGGTTAGTCCTGCTTGGAGGAGTAAGGGAAGATCTTTTGGATACCTTATATATGATAACAAGAGGAGATGTCTACCAATTACCCTATGAGGATATCAATACTGTCTTTAGAAACCATTCTATGTCAACCAGGAAGAAAGGTGGGGATAGTTAGCCTATGGCCAGTACATCATCCTCTAACTTATCCATCAAGGGTGAAATTGGAAATATGCTGGAAGATTTAAAAAGTGACATGATGCAAACCCTTGCCTTGCAATTGGAAACCATGAACATCAAAAGGAAGTAAGAGGAACTAGAGAGGGCCTTGGACTTCTTTTGTCCTAGGTGCACCAGGAGGCATCCTAGGAATGAATTTCCATTGAATTGTATTAATACTTATTCAGTATGTGAAGAAAACCACTCCACAGACAAGTGCCCTTCTTTACTTGGACTCAAAGTTGTATATCAAGGAGTTGAAGAGGTCATTGAGCATATTTACTACATCAACCAAAGGAGACCTCATGGGCTTAGACCATACCAGTAGGGCATGCAAGGGCCATCCCATGCATATTACAACCCCGACCAAACCATAGTCATACCTTCTTGGGGACCCCCTGCTCATCCTCCCTAGTCTACACCCCCTCCTTGGTCCTATGCATCTCAGTATCAATCCCAGCCAGCCAACCAGTCATTTCAACCTCATGTTCAGCCACAACAGTAGTGGAATACCCCACCTTAGGGGTGGAGGCCCCAATTCAACAATGTTCTAGCCCTATTGCCTCCATCACCTACCCAACCACAACTCTTGCACACTGCTCCACCTAAGCAACCCCAAATGTCTACCCATCCAAATCTGAACCCAAACAATAAGCAAGCTCAACAAGCATATAGTGGAGAAACATCATACCCAGCTTATGCTGTAGAAATCCAAGAGATCAACCTAAGAACTGGGAGAATTCTACAAGAAAACCAACCTCCCTCTCCACATAGGGAGTTTGAGGAAGAAAAAGAGGAAAGCAACCTTAAAGTAAATCCACCCTCTCTTGAGAGATTAACCCAACCACACCAGCCTACCCTAGAAGAAACTAAACTTCTGGGAGAATTGAAGAATTGATCCCCCTTCTCCAAGCAATCAAAGATGTTCCCATTTATAATAAGTTGATAAAGGAGAAGTGCTTCAAGCATCCAAGAAGAAGAAAAAATGATTCCCCTACTATCAATGTCATTGGGCAGTTGTCTAACTTAATGTTGGGGAAGGTAATATGTCCAAAATATTTAGACCCTGGAAGCTCTGTGGTATATGGGCACATCAATGGCACCATTGTCCCACACACTGATCCGGACTTAAACAAGAACACAAAAAATTACAGAGATAACCATAAACACAGATATGCAGCAGAAATAATACTTCATTTGATTAATGTAAAATACTGAAATATGCTTACAAACAATAATGGAAATAAACCAGCTAGGGCGGTGGTAGATTATCTCTGAGAAGAGATGTGGTGGCTACATGCCTCTGAACTGTGTTACAATGAGGCTCGAAGGCCTATTTATTGTTGAGAAACAATGCAAAACCCTTAACATTCCAAACCTTACCCTAGAGATGAAACGCCAAACTATGGGCCCCGTTTGGGTAAATTGGTACATCAACTTCTCGGGGTCGTAACTTTGGCATACGATCTCCGTTTGACACGTACAATAGCTCATTAGAAAGATATATCTGAGCACTACCACTTTGGGAAGGGAAAAATCAGTCCATGGACCCATATTGCCCCCAGATTTAGGGCCTCAAAACGGCTCCGGAAGTTTAGGACCCGAAAAATTGCTAAAAATAGTAAGTTGTGCTACAATTAAGGAAACGGAAAATGCTGAGAGAAACAATGGTGGGGGTCCAGGTGGCCACCAAGATCCACTTAGATCACACACTATGATTGATATTGGGGTTGTCGCTAATGTGATGATCAAGGAAACCATACTCAAAATCAACCTCCAAGGGTCATTAAGGAAGACCACAATAGTTATGCAACTTGCAGACCATTCCACAGTCACCCCTGTGTTGGGTTGTGTTATATTCTTTCCACATAGTTAACAGGGAGTTTGAGGGGTACCCGTAACCCCACTTTATCGGGTCCAGGGCAATGCCACAGAAAATTTTGGTTTTGGACCCTATGTTAGGTTGGGTGGACCCACCTATGGTTTTGTGCATGATTTTCGCACATGTTTTTTGGACGCGGTGGTTTTCGGTCCATGGTTTTGTACGCGATGGTTTTCGGTCCATGGTATTGGATGCTTCGACATGTATAAATATGTATTGTAACATTGAAAGGAACATAATGAAAAATCAAGCTGGTAGTCCGGTTTTGGGATCCAGTTGGAAATCTTTGTGTATACGTGTTTTATGTGTTATGCTCTCGCATTTTTATTTTTCTTGTGATTTAGAATTCGTATGCAGGTAATTTTTGTACAGGGTTAAAACCTACAAGCGCAATAGTCGAATCTTCAAGAACAAAGCAAGCAAGCCCCAACACATAATTTACCAAATTTTAAGGCAGCTCAAAGACACAGTCAAAAGCTTGTTGAGGACACTTCCTAAGGACCCTCCTCCGCCCCAAGATGCGAGTATTCTACTACATTTTGGTCTCCAATCCATAAGCCCAAAGGACATAATCAAGGGAGTGAGCCAAATAAATTCATATATAAACATTTGGAAGCCTCCTCCATATGGTTTCTTAAAGGTCAATATAGACAAAGCATCTAAGAGCAACCCAAGGCTAGCTGGTTTTGGGGGTGTTATAAGAGATGAACAGGGTCAAATAAAGAAGATCTTTCATGGCCACTTGGGGAAGGTCACTAATAACATGGCAAAACTGATGGCCCTAGAGCAATGTTTGGAAATCTTGGTGGATCCAAATTCACATAATGTCATCATTGAAGTAGATTCGGAATTGATTATAAGAGCAGCCAAGAAAATATGCAATGGTACATCACCAGATAAAGTGTCGAAACACTGGAGGCTATTGCAAGTCTTTCACCATATCTACTCCCACCTGCAAACCTTAAAAAATATAAGCTTTGTCCATGTGAAAATAAAAGCTAACATGTTAGCAGATCGTTTGGCGAATGAAGAAGTGATTAATAAGGAAAGGGACACTTGGCACATTTGGGAGTTGTTACCCCCAGGAAAACTATTAGAGGACTATCTCTGTCAGGCCGCAAAATATATGGAGCAATGGATTGACAGGATGGATCGAAGAGGATCAGGAGACAGGCGGGAGGATAGGGAAGCCTAAACTATTTGCCTTTTGTTTGGCAGTAATCCGAAGATTGTATTCACATTAATATTCCATTGGATTTGAGTGGAAGGTTGAGATCAACAAAGGAAGACCAAGGATGCAATGGCATGAGGACCAATTATGGAAGAGCTGCAGGTTTGATTTTCCATTGATCACTGTATGGATTGATGGTGACACATTGATTAACAAAATATTGTTATATTTGAGTGTTTGTGTGTTAAACGGGGTATGGTAGAGAAACTAGGGTTTAAGCGTAAATCCATCGATAAGCAAAAGATTAACAGCGTAGGGAGGAAGGAACAAGAACCATCAAATGGGTTTGATCGATGATCAGCGTTTGGCGGAAGAGAAAGCAAGTTAATTCCCGAGGAAATGGTTTCTCAAACCACAAGTGGTATTTCGGGCGAGGTCTAAGTGATAACCAGTATTTCAAGGAAGGCCTCTAATTCCACTCTTCAAGTGACACATAGCAGTGAGGAGGAGAGAGGATACTGCTTTTCGAGTGGTTAATCCTAGTGCTACTTGTCCACCCGAAATCTGTGTGGACCGTTGGATCCACGAAGGGTAGATCAGCGGTGGAGGTTTGGTCGTGCAAGTGGTGTTCGGCGTTCAGATGAAGGAGGGGATTTGGCATTGCGATTTTCCAATATGCAATTAAGAGATTCGATGATAGTCGTTGATCATTGGAAGAGTTGGACAAAAGATTTCTAGCCGATCATAGATCAGTGTTCAGTGAGCGCAATGGGAGGGTGTTGTATCGAAAGTGCAGACCTGCCGTTTTTTATGGTCGTGGATGTAATATTTTTGAAGTCCGACCTTATGGGTTGTGGGTTGGGTTTTGTGTATTTCCTATGTAATCCATATCTTCTGATAGAGTAAATGGCTTTGAGTTTTAAAGGTTTAAAGCCAATAATGCTTCTGATAGGTTATGTGGACCATTTTTTGGTAAACAAAAGGAACTTTGGTTTACCCTGTAAAATATGTAATGTTCTTGTTCGGTTAATAGAAAGCACCATTCTTAGTTGACCAAAAGAAAAATAGGCTTAAGTGTTGTTTAACCGCTTCCGATAGTCGCATATCAGAGTCGGAGGGGTGTTAAGAGTATATATGTGATATGACCACAGTAACTTGCGATGAGCGATTGCGATAAAGGCAATCCTTGGGAAATGTGCAAAGGCTTATGTTTGGCGAAAAAGGTATGTTGGTTCATGTTTTTATGTGTATTCTCTTATAAGAGAATTACAAAGGATTAAAACACCGATAGAAGGGTTTTATGGTTAAGTCCAGTTATAACCAAAGTTTATAAGATGAAGGTTTTATGTGAGGGCTAAGGGTTTTATAAAGGTTATGAAGGGTTTCAAAAGTCCCGATAAGAGATATTTGAGGAATTCTTTAATAAAAGAGCTAATGAAGGCTTGAGGGTTGATTTAATTCTTGATATGTGCATTTTTCCAAAGAGTTAGGCTATGTCGAGTTTTAGCAAATCATTCAGCATTAAAACTGATAAAGGGGCCTTAACCATTGATGATTGAAGATTTGACTCCTTAGAGAGTTAAATTCCTGGGACAAATGTGATTATGCGTTTGTATATGCATATTGTGGGTAAAGCAGGGGTAAATCTGCGTCAATTGGTATCAAGCTCTTTGAGAAAACTTAGAACAGAGTTATGTTTTAAGATGTTTATGCAGGAAAGGGAGATCATATTTTAATCTGATAAATAGAAGCACACAGGGATAAAAGTGTAGCAAAACTTGCAGATGCAAGGAAACAGAGGGAAATCCATTCAAAGTGAAGGAGAATGGTGGAACAAGATCATGCAGAGATCTTGAAGGTGAGAAGACATGTTTTGTTTTAAATTGATTTGAAGATTGGAGAATGTGCAGTTTTAATATGACACATAGGAAATAGCATAAGAAGATGAGAAGGTTGCAACAATCTAGGGTGAGGAGTGCCCAATTGGTTCAAGAGAAAAGAACCAGAGAAATGCTAACAGACTGGGCTCCGAGGAGAGAAGCTTAGTGAGGCATATGTAGCAAGGAGGAGACTTGTTACTACAAAGGTATTGTTGTAGCTCACAAAGGAAATTCCACAAAGGATGTGGGTAGAATTGCTAAGGGATGAAGGAAGTTGGTAAGACTTTTTGAATGAAAGAAGAGGTGGTCAGAACCTAACAGTTGTGTTCTTAAAAGGTGCAGATGAGTTGAAGCCTAGAAGGAGCAGAGGGAAGTGCTCAAAGGAGGTTCCAGAGATAGAGAACCAAGTACTTGCCAAAAGACCAAGTACAGAGGAAATCTTGGTGAGGTAGGTTGCAACAAGGAGGACTTGTTGTTGCAAAGGCTTTAATACAACTTATAGTGAATGCATGAGGAACTCATAGATATGGAGAAGAAGATGAATACTAATGGTCATAGCAAAGGTTCTGAGGAAGACCACAGCAGAAGAAAGATGAAGAAATAGGTTGCCAAGGAAAATAGCAAGAGGATGAGTCAAGAGGAGCTTGGCAAGGAAATTGCAAAGATAAAGGAACAACTCAGTGTATTAAGGATGATACTTGAGGAAAACCAAAGACAAGGTTGCGCCTTGAGGAAAAAGGCAGTGAAGTGGCATAAGTTGTAGAGGAAGCTACAACAGAAGCAAGTAAAGTGGCTAGTGGAAGAGCTCAGGGAGGCTGAGTTGGAAATGGAAGAATCCATTTGTGAACCAGAACAGGGTGAAGCTCTGGGTGAGGATGAAGGCTTGAAGACTGAAACTTCAAGTGAGATCAAAGAGTCACATGATTTTAAATCTGATGATTTCTGTATGGTTGCAGGTGGAACATATAAAGGACTACAATTTTATGATATTGTCATAAAGAAGGAAGAAGATATGCAGAATCTAAGTTCTATTCTAAAAGAAGAAGTAGAGAAGGCTACCAATTAATGAAGTAAAGGACTCGATGAGATTGAGGAGAATACCATCGAAGTGTTTTTAAGTCATGTAGAGGACTTGAAACAATATGAGGATTTGATGATTGAATCATCAAATGAGATCATGAAATCTCATGGGTTTAAAATTGACAAATTTTGTGTGAATGCAGGTATTGCAGAAGACAAACCATCCTATGGAATTGTATTGAATCAAGATGAAAGTTGCCAAGCATAGTATGGTGATGACTGTCTTTCGAATGAAGAAATAGTGTCACCAATAAGTTATGCTTGTGACAAAGAAGAAGATAGTGAGGATTGTATAAAACTTTTGGGAGAAATTCCAAGCGAGATGGAAAATTTGTGGCATGAGTTAAGTCTTTTGGAAGAAAGGCTAGAAGACCAAAAGGTAAGAGTTCAAATTGTAAAATCAGAACTGAATGAGAATGAAGAAGTTCACTATAGTGAAAAAAGATAGGAAGACATCATTGGAGAAGATGATGTGGAAGAGAGACAAAATAGCATACTAATGTGCTAATAAAGGAGGAGATAACAGAGCAGCAAGCTGAATTGTTGCCAAGGAGAGAAGAAGCACCAAGGCTTTATGTTTCATACTTTAATAATTGGTTTGTGAATGAAGATTTTGTTGTAGATGTTGAGGAAGATTTGATGCAAGAAGAAGGATCCACGGAAGAGAAAAGCATGAAGATGTAGGAAAGCAACAATAATCTGAAGACCAAAAAAAGAGAATATGTGTACCAAACCAAAGATGTTCTGGGCTTGGAGATAGAAGAACTGTGGAAACTGATGATGAAGGAGCTCAGATGGAGGAAGCTAATGATAGAAGGAGTGATCAATCAGAAGGTGAAGCTGATTAAGAAGGGAAGAAAAGAAAGGAGAATGCAACAGAAGACAACAGATATGCAACAACAACAAAGGAGCAAAGCATTTGGGCAGTTGCAAACTAAAGTTTGGGACCCTAGAGGTTTTCTCTAACAACATATGAATACACATGATCAGGAGATCGTGATTATTTTCTACCTTGGGAGTCTGATGCAGGAGCATTCAGCCCAACAATATCATTATATTTTAGTAGACATAGGGGGTCTTGTGTTTTAAGGAAGTTGGTTTCATAAGTATCGAATTAATATGAATATTTAGACTTATGAGTGATTTTAATGAGAGGCATATTTGTAAATGTTATCGAATGTAGGAGAACATGAGAGGATTAGGATTAGTTAGGGACTAGTTTGAAGAAATTGTTGAGCAATTGAAAAGCAACTGAGGAATAGTTCCTCAACTGTTAAGAAACTGCTAATAATGTATTGGGAAGAAAAAAGGAGAGAGGTGGGAGATAATAGGAAGTTATACATTTGGAGTGTGTAAGCCTACAAGTAGATTAGGAAACAAAGGCCACTGTAAAGAAGAATTTGGCTCGAGAGACAGAGATTTCATTCTATAATAATTGTTTATGTTTATAGATCAAGAGATTGATTCGAATATGTATAAATGTGTATTTCGTGTGTTAGATGATGAATTATGTGTTATCAAAGATTTGAGTAATACAAATATGTGCAGGCAGAGTTGAGAAAAATCCACACAGGAGGAGAAGAGACAGAGGATCGTAATGGATCGTTGAATCCATTGGAAGGATCAAAGCCAAAGCTCGGGAGGAAGTGCGCAATGAAATAGCCAAGGGATCAAAAACTGAAGAAAAACCCAAGAACCATGATAAACATTGAAGAAATGGTGAAAACCAAGTAAAGAGGCGGACGAAAGAATGAAGTATCATTGAATAGAAACCGTTGGATCTTTAATATCAACGGACTAGATCCAATCGCAGAGAAGATGGAGGAATATTGCATCTACAGGGACCCTTCAAGTGTTGTTGAATGACCAAAGGGAATAATCAATTGCGATCATGCGATTAATAGTCAACCGCCAGATCGCAAGACTGATTAATGGTTAAGGTGTAATCGCATATCGCAAAAGTTAGGAGCAAAGGGATGGAGCGATAGTGATAGTTGATAGCAATATTGCGATATCACTGATAAGTGATGAGGCTGATCGGAGATCGGGCAGATCGGAGGCATCAGCGATCGGGAACTGGAGGAGTAGCGCAATGGAAGCATGGAGGACCCAACGATAAATATAAGTGTGGACGTATAAATTTTGAGATCCACTTATATGGTTTAGAGTGGAACTTTAGTTTATTTCCTTTGTACTCTATAAAGTGCATGGGCCGAGTCTTTTAAGGCTTAAGTGTTGCTTAACCACTTCCGACAGTCGCATATCAAAGTCGGAGGGGCGTTAAGAGTATATATGTGGTATGACCACAGTAACTTGTGATGAGCGATTGTGATAAAGGCAATCCTTGGGAAATGTACAAAGGTTTATGTTTGGCGAAAAAAGGTATGTTGGTGCAAGTTTTTACGTGTATTCTCTTATAAGAGAATTACAAAGGATTAAAGCACCGATAGAAGGGTTTTACAGTTAAGTCCAGTTATAACCAAAGTTTACAAGATAAAGGTTTAATGTGAGGGCTTAAAGGTTTTATAAAGGTTATGAAGGGACTTAAAAGTCTTAATAAGAGATATTTGAGGAAGGCTTTAATAAAAGGGTTAATGAAGGCTTGAGGGTTGATTTAATTCCTGATATGTGGATTTTGCCAAAGAGTTAGGCTATGTTGGGTTTAGCAAATCATTCAGCATTAAAACTAATAAATGGGCCTTACCATTGATGGTTGAAGATTTGAATCCTTATAGAGTTAAATTTCTGGGGCAAATGTGATTATGCGTTTGTATATGCATACTGTGGTTAAAGCAGGGATAACCCTGTGTCAACCTGTCTTCAATCTATGTCACTTAACTAATGGATCTTAACCCTGCCTTAAGAAATGAATAAGATGAGGATATTTACAATGGTCATAGAAGCTAGTCTCAACCTAACCATAATTTCTCTGAGATGGTTATTTCGACCATGGCTCTGTCTCAGCAATCCTTCTAACATCTAGATCAACATCATTGCTCAGTATCGACGTCGATGGCTTATTAAGTGCCTTCTGATGATACCCCTCTTGAGCTTGAGTCAATCCAACTCCAAGGAGTTCTTGGCCCTTTTGGATTCCTTGTTATTAGACAATGAATCCCACACATGCTAGCATAAGTGTTCCTGCAACCCTTACTTATTGACGCTTGTGTTTGAACTCCTAAAAGGTCTCCACCTCATCTGCCACACACCAAAGGTTTCAGGCATCAAAACAAGTCTATAAGCAACTCCATGGTGATATGAAGATACTTTTGGGTCCAATCTAGCTACACCTTGATGCAACCATAAGATATCTAGGTTACTTATAATGTAAGACTGGAGAAGCCTACCTAGATGGGTTTCAGTTATTCCTACACTTAGAGGGAGGATAACCCTTCCAGCATTAACTCAACACCTTTTGGACAAGTTCAAGTGCTTAAAGTCTACTGAAGTAAAATCCATGTATATGTACAAATCTATCAAGCAGGCAGTCTCTTATTTACTTATTTTATGTTAATAAAAAGCGTTTATATGCCCAATGTTTAGATTTTTCGTTCCAGATATGTATGGATCCTTCCGCGTCCTATGGCATTTCATGACATCTTTCTATTATTTACAGATGTGTTGTTAATTAGTATGAATGAGAATTTACCTCAAGAAAGGATTTCGGTTCAAGAACATGACTCAAGTTAGTTTATTGCATACAACATTACACATTCTGTTGCAGAGTATATATTATGAGTTGTGATAATGAGCATTTAACACAACACTTCATTCCATTGTAGATATACACTAGTTCAACATGTTTATCGACATTGTTCATTTCAGAGGTGTTACATATGTTTTTATGTATGCATTTATTTATCATAACTATAAAGCTATATCTACATATAGAGGCATCCACATGCTCATCACATTAACAACGTTGTTACAATCCAAAAAGAATCCAAACCACTTCAACCAGAAATGCATCATAAGTTCATTAATATTTAATAAACACAAATAAATACTTACCTTTAAAGTTTCATGGAAATTAATTATGGGACAAGGACTCTCCACCCAACCATAGAAAACTACAACCACACTTGCAGTTGTCGCCCTCGAGCCTAATTCCGGATTCTAAGGGGGGTACTTGTTTAAGGGATTAGAACACCAACTTCCAATGGAAACAACAAATCTAGAATGCCTCTTCCTTAATCCCACCAGTTGATGCTACCATCTTCTGAGAATAGTGATTCCAGAGGTTCTTGCCTCACCCCAAATGCATACATAATGATTCACTCCCTTCCAGGGAGTCTAGCATGTGTTGTAATATTAATGCAGTAACCAAGGTATTTAATCAAGTCTTCTTTTGATGTTGTTGCGGGATTAGCCTCTTCCCAAGTTGTCCAAGGCTCTGGAGCCTGCTATCTCAACCCACAGCCTCCAGGGGACCAAATATGCTACAGGGCTCCATAACCCACAGCCTCCAGGGACTTAAGATATTACGGGGCTCCAGAGAGTATCTCAACCCACAACCCCCAGGGACGCAAGTTTTTATAGGGCTCTAGGGATCCTATCTCAACCCACAACCTCCAGGGAACCTCAAATTCTTACAGGGCTCCAGAGACTAGAAGCTCAACCCACAACCTCTAGGGAAACTGAGAGCCAATCCACTTCTCTTCTCTCTCATTCTATACTGCTTGCTGATCAAACCAAATTTCTCTATTTTTTTTGTTGCTTGAATTGTGTCTCCTCTCTCCTTTCACATGAATTAAAATACCATGCCTTGCCTTCTTTTCTTGTATCATATTTACTAATTTGTCCTTGATTTTTTTCACTGTTCAATTCTCCTCTAGGGTTCTTGTCCCTTTTCCTTATGAAGGTTCCTAAGTGCATGTTCCTATGTACCTTAATTGCAATTCATTCAATTTTAAGAACCAATTCATTAATTCATGCACTAGCCAGTTTTTAATGGTTGTCCAAAACATTTCTGATTTTCTCCACAAGAAAACCTCAACCTCCCAAACAAGCAATCCTCCTCCCCAACTTTAGAATCTATGTCCCTTTCACTTAGTCACTTTTTCTTGATTTCACATATTTGTAAAAAATACTTACAATGCTTTTGATGATAGAAACATGGGTGGGGCTATCATAAGATGTTCTAATGGCATATGTTGTAACAAAAAATGCCACAAAATATGTCAATGTTAAATCTACTGAAAATGTTGTAACACCCATTATTGTTGAAAATGTTGTAAAATCTAATGCTATAACAAATGATACTATTGAAACTACTAAAACAGTGACCATTACAGTGGATGTTGTAATAGAAGATGTTGTAAAAATAGATGCCATAATAGCTATCAATATTAAATCTGTTGAAAATGTTTTAACACCCATTTAGATCAATTCAACCTGGTAGTATCACCATTTTTTAGCAATTTGAAGAAGTCATTCTTAAAAGATGGCATTGTAGTTATTTTATCATTGTCTTTCAAAAAAAATATTCAAACATATATATAATATATATATATATATATATATATATATATATATATATATATATTTTATATATATATATATATATAATTATATTATATATATATATATTATATAATATATATTTATCTATATATATATATATATATATATATATATAATATAATAATAATATTATATATTTATATATATATATATATATTAAAAGAAAAGGGAGATATATGGACTCTTTGAGCCAATCTTTTGTAAAATTTTGCACGATATACATACGACATTTCCACACTCAAGTGAAGGGATGGTCAACGTTTCCTTTCAATGTTGAATAGCTATATGTAGTAAAGGTGTTGAAGATGAAATAGTTATGGGGAATGAGACTAGAGTCAACTCCAGGTGGAGTAGTAGTATCGACAAGAATGGCTCAAGTGAAATTGCAAATGGTAGCATTTACTCTTTTTTTATAAGAAGTGGTGGAAGGGAGCTTCCCTTTTTCTATGTCACTTCCTAGAAAAATGTTTGTGTTTGAAGCTTACATGTAGAATATCTAGGAGATAGAGGGATCGTTCCACCCTAATCTTAGGCTAAGAGGTCAAAAAAAGTCAATTAATTTTGGGATGATGAAAGACCTTTCTTTAGTCTAAGAATGAAAGCAAGGAAGGTGATTTAGAGGTGACCTAGTGTTGTCCTAAAAGGCTGCTACAAGTCTGCACTAAAACTACAAGATAATTGTTTATTATGACTTCTACAAGGTAAAAAATTTCCATATATATGATTGTTGCAAGTTATTTGTGCTTGCCTGATAGTTTGAGAACATATTCAAGGTAGATTTTTCCAGGGATAGTAATTAGGGGTCAAAGTCAAGATCAAGATAATCCATGGAATCTATGAATTGGCAACAATCACTTCACAGATTATGCATGATGAACCTATATTCACTAGTGAACCTATGGATTTTAGATGTTGGACAATTTTAAACTAAATAAATCGAACTTCCTTATGAAATAGCCTCTTATTAATGAATTGTAATGTCGGTGTCCATTTGGAATTAGGATTGAAACCTAATGTAGATGTAGCCGATTGTGCCCTTTGTTGATCAATAACATTGATCCCAACAAATGTTTTTTCTGGTCAATTGTATACAAGTTGAATGTTAAGCATTGATTATGTGAATTAAAACAATGCATCATGGGTAGGACCCTTTAACTCACTTGGACTAAAAAAGGATCCTTGAACTCGACTTGAAAATTTTCTAGTTTTGTAAATGAATTGCATTTACAATTGATTAATGAATTGCATTGGAAACAATTATTGATTTTTAGAGACATCATTATTTTCTTTCATATTTATTTTCACAATGATCCATGTTGATGAGATAAATGGGCCATAAGCCTACTGTTTATGGATCATATGTCATCAAAGCAGTTGAATTTGTACCCTTGAAGGAGACGTAACACCTTGAGGAGAAAATTGAGTGGGTAGAAATCCATTTAAAATTGCTTGCCAAAGCTTGAAAGCAGGCAGCCAAAGAGGTTTTTCTACCACCCAACACAACACCATCACTTAGGGGATCAATTAAACAAATTGAGAAGCACAAACATAGATAATAACAGATTGAGAAGTAGATGTTGTAACAAAGGAAGTTGTAATAGCAAGTCGTTTCATCTTGCTTGCCAGAGCTTGAAAGTGGGCAGTCAAAGATGTGTTTCTACCACCAAACTATAACACTTGGAGGATCAAGAAAAATAATTGGGAAGCACAAGCATAATTAACAGGGGATTGAAAAACAAATGATGTAACAACAGATGTTGTAACATTAAATGTTGTAACAATAGATGTCATAACAACATGTCAATGTTAAATTTACTGAAAATGTTGTAGCAGTTTATGGTGTAACACCCATTACTATTGAAAATGTTGAAACTGTTGTAAAATCTATTGCTATAAAAACTGCTACTATTGAAACTACTGAAACAATGACCATTACAGTAGATCCTATAACAATAGATGTTGTAACAGAAGATGTTGTAAAAGTTGAGGGGGTAGAAAGCCATTTAATCTTGTTTTTCAAAGCTTGAAAGTGGGCATTCAAAGAGGTGTTTCTACCACCCAAGACTACACCAACACTTGGGGTGTTGTAACATTTTCTTTTTGCCTTGAAAATTTCAAAATTTTGATTAAATTTTCAAAAAAAAAATGTTTTTATTGCACTTTGTAATAGTTTGTGCGCAAATATACAATGTCGCAATATTTTATTTTAATAAATAAAATTTCAAATCGTGGAACACTAACTAACATGCATTTTCTATTGCCGATGATTGACACTTTGGTGATTAATGACTCTTGTTTTATTGCCCACCCCTCCCCACATGCTCGACATTTAACCGGGGGGGAATTTGTTTTCCCCAAAACATCTTTTACAATGTGGTAGTGGACATTATGAATTGTGCACCCCCCCCCTCACTTAGTACCACCTACTTCTACCCCCACATAAAAAACCATTCTCAGTTGTCGGTAATAAATATAACCCACCACCATTTTATTGATCGTTTTCCATTTTTCATTGAATATTGTTTTCCATTTAATTTTGAATATGCCCCTTATCAAAACATTCATTCCATTACGTTCTCACTTTCATTCATAATTTAATTTCTGCCACTTTTGTCTCTCCCCTCTCGCCTTTCCTTCAGTCTCCAGACACATAGAATCAAAGTGTGGAATTAGAGAAAGCCCTTAGCAACAACTCAGAAATATAGCGCGCAGTACATTTTACAGGTAATTTTGATCCTTGCTACAAGTTGAAGGTTCAAAATGAGTTCAATTAAAGGAAAAGAGTCTCAAGTTCAATCTCAAACCCTCCCAAAAATTGATGAATTTCCCTTAGTTGATAGGGAAAGAATAATAGAAGATACAAACTCATAGCTTGACCTATATGAATTGCATAATTTAGCTTTCCAAAAGTTTCAAGACAATAGTGACAAGTTGTCTCTATGGGAGTCCTTTTACCCCAGTTTATATTTTCCTCAAACTCATCCTTTTCTGGAATTTGTAGTATGTTGCAGACTGGTACTTACCTAGTGAGAAAACCATAAATTTTCAAAATGGTGAAACCCTATTTCCTATAACTTTTGAGTTCATTTTAAGCCCTATGCATATCTTCTCCCAACTCTTTTCAACCATTCTCAAGTGAAATTCTCTTGGAAAGATATCAAGAGTTAAATTTTGAAAAAAGAGTAGCTATTTTTGAATTATTCATGCCCGAAGGGACTGGTATTCCAACTCACAGTCTACCTTACCCTTTGTCCATGTTTCAAAAATTTTCAAGATAAATAATATCCATTTTCTGTTGTATTTTAGGGTATCAAAGTGATGATAAAGCGGATGAAGCAGTTCTATATTTTCTGTCAACTTTTTGTGCAGATAAGAAACCACAAATCTTATTCAATTTCAGTCAATTTTTATTAGATACCAATCATGACTAGTTTCTTAAATTTGGATTTGGAAAAGATTTTAAATACTAATCAGTCCTAGTGTATTTTTTTTGTATTATTAGTCAGATAGATTCCCAATACAAATGCAAAATCATGATATTTAAGGGAATCAATGGCCTGTGATTCATTGGACGTCCTTGGTCAGAAGGAATTTTGAGGAATTTTCCTTCAATGATTTTGTGAACAATTTTTTTCACATATGCTACAGCCTATTGATTAGTGATATTCCTCCCAAAATTTCACCTAAAATTAAAAGGATTATGCAACTTAGTCAAAAAAAAGGCTTGGTGATTGGTATTTGTAATTTATAGAAATTAGATTGTATGGGTGTGAACTTCCACCCTATCATTTGCCAGTTTTTTTTACCTATATGTGTTTTTTTACCTATAGATCAAGTGCATTTTTTACTTAGGAGGAAACATAAATTGTTTAAATTGAAGACACAGGTAGGGTTATTTATAGTGACTCAGAGGTCAAAAAACAAAGAGGTGGAACTATTATTGGCACAAATGAAGTTTAATTTGTAAGTTACTTCACCATATGACCCCATTGGGAGAATTTTAGCCATCCGAGTTTAGCATAAATCCCCACCTTATTTTCATGTTTCCAAGCTTGAGATAGAGAAGTTTGTTAATAAGGACACCTTAGAGGAAAACACTTTGAAAGAAGTGACAAAAGAAAAAATTGTGGAGCAGTCAATAGGACATAAGATTTTGGTTACACCTCCATTGAAAGAAAAAGAACTTAAGATGAAAGATCAAATCTTATCAGACTCATAAATTGATTGAAATCTGGATTAGCGGCAAAAAAATATGCTCAAAAATCGAAGTGCTCAGAATCACTCAAAAACTGAAAAATTGCGTCCATCTCAGTGGTACGATCCCAGCGTAACTCATTTCACTCAAAACGGAGCTCGTATGAGAATGATAGAGACTTTTGTTCGCTTTGTCAAACATGTAAAGTACAAAATTGGTTGGGATGCTGACTAGGAATCCGTATAGACCAATCAGCCAAAAAGAATATTCCCAAAATATTCCTACAGGTGGCTTAATTGCATTGTGACAAATGTTGGCATGTTATTGGTCAACGGCATTTAGGAGGACTAATGAGAGGCTGACACATGGAAAACCCGGAGGCACCACATTCCCTCTCAAAGGTTAGGTAAAATGTTATTTGGGAGGCCGGTGGAGTTGAACCCTCGACCTCGCCCACACAAGCCCCATGCCTTACTGCAATGCCACAACCATGTCACTTAACAAACATGGGGTGCATCTTATCTTTCAAGAGGTAATACTTAGCGCTTGGGGAAAGAGAGGACTAGCTCCGTGGGCTAGCCCCCTCTGCATATGACCTTACACCATAATCGGAGGCTAGCATTAACACGACCCACACGAATTAAAGCGCTAAGTAGGATTAACACTAATAAAATCATGGTTATCCATTAATTAATTGCAAATTTAGTTGGCGACTGTTTTAGTAGGTCTGATAAATCTGACGATGCTCCAATTTTGGCGGGGTTAACTGGAGTTCCTCCAGATTTGGTGGAGTTTTCCTAGGGAAAACTGAAGAGACAATAACTTTTGCAAAATTAGACCAATTTTGGCTCAAAAAGAGTCATTCCTAGATGATTTGGATTCTCTAAACACAATGGAACAGGTTGCAGAGGCAGAAAGGCACTTTTGTATGTGATTTATCTACGTTGAAGTTTAAGGAAGCTTAGGGCCACCAGGAGAGGAGGTCAAGCCTAGATTAGCTGAAGTCCAATTGTAGAGCTCGGATAGTCATTTTATGGGTTTTTGGGTTTTTGGGTCTTTTGAATCCAATGGGGCAGGTTGAAAAGCCATTGGAGCACTAAAGGCGCATGTAATCAGATAATTGACCATTAATCCAAAGAGGGCCTAGCCATTGAAGCAGCTCCAAGGAGATGTAGCCTAGGAGGGGTGAACTCCTTTATCAGCGTTGTGTTATGAGTTGTAATGTTTTACTTCTCTGCAATTTACTTGTTGTATATGTGTTTTAAACAACTAATTAACCGCATAAATTACTCATAAAAGTCACTCAACACTTGACACATAATTCCTCACATTTTGGTTAATTTGAGATGATCCTAAACAAATTTTTTTTAATACTGATGAGGGAGCTTCCATAGCATTAACAATTTTTTCCAACATTCAGATCACAAATGGAATAGTTCATAGTATACAAGAGAAAGAAGACAAACAATATGGAGGGAGAGATATCAAAAACTCTCATCTGACATTTCTTCACTAGCTATTATTGTTTCAGGTGAGCATGTTTTCAAAATGCAAGAATTGCATCTAGGGATAGAACAATCTTCTCCTCCTTCTTCTAACGAAAACATATTTTCTGAGTTTTTGGAAATGAAAAAATAGAATGAGTATTTGAAGGAAGTAGCTATACCGAGTTTTGGAAGCAAACATCTGCCAATAAAATAGGTTTCTTTCAACTCTTGATATTGAAAAAAGTGAATTTAAGTTAATATTTCTTGAAACTAAAGTTTCTTCTCCTAGAGATGTTGGAGATTATAAGACACATGTTTTATCATTGAATACTAAATAAATCCATCCTATAGATTAGATTGATCTACATAGACAAACTGGTCAGATGATCTATTCCTCTCTCACTAGTTCTGCTTCAAATGTATCAAAATTGCAAAATTATTTGAATAATATTATTGCAAAATTTAAAATGAAAAGGACTTATTCTCTAGTGAAGGATGTTAGGATCAAATCACTCGAAGACCTTGCTATTAAATTGGTTTGGATTCCAAAAATGTGGATGCAGCTCAAGAGATTGTTAAGAAGAAAAATGAAGACATTCAAGAACTTAGAAGATAGTTGAAGTTACCCACTATAGAGCATCCCCAAAAATAATAAATTTTGGAATTAGAGGAGTAGAAAACTATATTATCCTATCTAATTGAATAGAACCTAAAGATTCATCAAATGAAAGAAAGGATGGAAGAGTTGTTAAAAGAGAAGGCCCAAACTGACAGTGTAATAATTCCAGCAACAGAAATAGGTTCCACAGAAGATATTTTTACAAAATTTTATCAAAAGAATTATCTTCTCTTAAACTAAAGGATGTTGAGATTGGAAGATTGAAAGAAAAATTGAACAGAGTTGAGATGAACAAAAATGAATCACACAATTCCTTAATTGTGGAAATACAAAAAGATCCGAATTCACAAAAGGGCACAACAATATGATCAGATCTGGCATAACAATAATAATGTAAGGACACAACAATAACTATAGTGGGCTTCTATGGGGCACAAGAATAACAATATGGGGACAACATGGGCACAACAATAACAATAAGGGGTACAATGACAATAATAATAAGGGAATACACTAGTATTATAGGGACCTAACAAGCCCCTCTCCTTCAAAAAAGTGTTGTCCTCAACACTTGAGTAGTTCTGGATGCTTCTGTGTAAAATTCTCATCCTTCCATGTAGAATCTTCAGCAGGTAAGTTCTTCCACTTGATGAGATACTCTGAAATTGATCGATTTCGAAGTTGTCGAGTTCTTGTTTCTATGACTGTTTCAAGTTCCAATATGATTTTCCTTCCTCGTCAAGCTCTGGAAATATTGTTTGAACTCAAAACTTATCACCTATAACCTTCTTTAAGCATGAAACATGGAAAACTGGGTGCACTCGAGAAGATGCGAGAAGTTCCAATTTGTATGAAATAGTACCAATATTTTTCAACACCTTGTACTGACCATAATAATTTGATGATAATTTATTATCCTTCTTAGCTTTCTTGAGGGACATTTGTTTGTATGGTTGTAGCCGTACAAATACCCAGTCACCTACATCAAAACTTATTTTGCTGCGATGTTGATGTACCTGTTGTTTCATTTTATTCTACACCAAAGTGAGGTTATCCTTTAAGAGTTGGAGAACTTATTCTGGATGCTCGATGTGACATTCCACTTCTTGAACCTTATAATTTTCTCGAAAATATGATGTGATGGATGGTGGATGATATCCATAAAGCGCCATAAATGGGGTCATTTTTTCTGCAGTATGGAAGGAAGTGTTATACCACCATTCAATGAGAGGCAACCATTTGACCCATTGTGTTTGTTTATCAAATACAAAGTAACGAAGATATCCTTCTAAACATTTGTTCACTACCTCAGTTTTTGCATTAGATTGAGGATGATAAGATGAGCAATGAGCTAACTGAGTGCCCAGACAAGAAAATAATTATGTCCAAAAATTTCCAATGAAAATAGGATCTCTGTCACTTACATTAATCTTTGGGTTTCCATGTGGCTTTTGAATTGTTTCCATAAATGTAGTAGCAATTTATTGGCTTTAAATGGATGAGATATGCACAAAAGTGTGCATACTTGGTAATTCTATCAACTACCATCATGATGACACTCTTTCCTTTGGACTTGGGTAAACTTGTGATAAAATTCATTGAAACCTCCTCCCAATGTTGAATTGGAATGGATAAAGGTTCTAATAGGCTTGTGGTATTAATTGTCTCAATTTTATTTTGTTGGCAAACCAAAAATTCCACCACAAACTTTTTAATATCAAATTTAAGGCCATCCCAAAAAATCCTTCTTAACCCTGTGGTAAGTTTTTAAAAATCCTGAATGCCCTCCTAAGGGAGATGTGTGCAATTCCCTAAGAATATTTTGTTTGAGTTGGGAATTCTTACAGAGGTATAAGTGATCTTTGTACCATAATGAATCATTTTTCCAACTAAATGTATCAGATGTATTGGGATCTTGCTGCAACTTTCGAATGATTGCCCACAATTCTTCATAATTCTTCCATTCATCCCTTGCTTCAATTATCCAATATGGTTGGATAATAGAAATGGCACAAAGAAATGCTTCCACATCCTCATCCTTTCTTGAGAGTGCATCTGCAACGACATTTTGCTTCCCTTTTTTGTAGATGATTTCAAAGTCATTACCAAACATCTTTGTGACCCATTTTTGCTGCTGTTCTAAAGATAATATTTTTTCTAAAAATTATTTAAGGCTATCATGATCTGTTTTTACTTGAAGTGTATTCCCATTAGGTAAGGTCATCACTTCTTAAGCGCATGTAGTATTGCCAAAATTTCCTTCTCATAAATAGCTTTGTGTAAATATTTTCCTTTGCATGGACGACTTTCAAAAGTAATGGGTCCTTCTTCTTGAATTAAAACAACACCAATTCCATTTCTTGAGGCATCACATTCCACAATAAATGTTTTTGTGAAGTTTGGCGTAGCTAAGACTAGTGCTTTGCACATTGCCTCTTTAAGATGTTCAAAGGCCTTTGTTGCTTCTAGAGTCCAAGAAAATGCCTCTTTCTTTACTAATGTTGTTAGAGGTGCCACTATTCTCCAATAATGCTTAACAAACTTGCGATAATACCCTGAAAACCCGAGAAATCCTCGCAGATGCTTTATGGATGTGGTTATTTTCCATTCCTTAATGGCTTTAATTTTACTAGGGTCTACCTTAACACCTTCATGAGATACAATATGACCCAAATATTCTACCTCTTGTACTCTAAATAGACATTTGGAGGTTTTTGCATATAATTGTTTCTCCTCCAAGAATTTAAGCACTCTGTCAACATGTTGAACATGATCCTTCCAAGACTTGTTGTAGATTAGTATATCATCAAAAAATACTAACATAAATTTTCTAAGCGAGGGTTTGAAAATGGAGTTCATCAAACCTTGAAATGTAGAAGGTGCATTGGTAAGGCCAAAAGGCATGACCAAAATTCATTATGACCCTCATGAGTTCTAAATGTTGTTTTTGAAATGTCTTCAGTCTTCATTCTGATTTGATGATATCTGGAATGAAGGTCTAACTTGGTGAAGTAAATTTCTCCATGCAAATCATCCAATAATTCATCAATGACGGGAATGGGGAATTTATCTTTAATTGTGAGCTTGTTGAGCTCCCTGTAATCTAGACACATGCACCATGATCCATCCTTCTTGTGCACCAATATTATTGAAGTAGAGAAAGAACTTTGACTAGGTTGAATTATACTAGCCTCTAGCATTTCTGCAACCATACGTTCAATTTCACTCTTTTGGGAATAGGGATATTTGTAATGCCTGATGTATGGAGGAACACTTCTTGGAATCAAATGAATAGCATGATCATGATCATGAATAGGTTGGAGGCCTTTGGGAGTCTCAAATACCCTAGAATAATTGTCCAAGACTTTTTGTAGATCTGGAGAAATAGATGATTCCAATGTGGGAACCTCTAGTAAACATAATTGTGAAATTACGCCTCGTTGTTTTTTCTTTAGAAGCCTTGTCATGCTGTTAGAGCTTATTATCTTTCCTAGTTTCCTTGTGATACCCCTTAATTCAACTTCCTTTCCTTTCGAAACAAATTTCAAGAAAAGTTTTTGAAAATTAAAAGTTATCTTACCCAAAGATTGTAGCCATTGGAATCCTAGTACAACATTAGCGCCACCCATAGGAATGGAAAGCATTGGACTATTCAACACATATTCTCCCATGGATAGCTTGATATTATGGCACTTTCAAGATAAATTTATGGTTCCTCCATTTGCAACCATCATTTGAAACTCTGGTGTTGGATATAGGAAGCAATTCAATTCCTTGGCTATCTTACAATGAATAAAATTATGGGTGCTGCCTGAATCAATCAATACTATTACCTTTTTCTTCTTGATATGTCCTTCTATCTTGATAGTTTGAGGAGTGGTAATTCTGGCCAATGCATTAAAAGATATGGTCGGATTTGTTTTTTCTTTATCTAGGGTTTTTTCTGGTGTGTATCCTCTTCTTTTGATGTTTCTTGTTCCTTTTCTTCCTTCTCTTCACAATCTATGTAAAATAAATACTTCTCAGCACACTTATGACCTTTAGTGTATTTTATATCACAACTATAACAAAGCCCTTTTGATTTTTTTTCTTCCAATCATTGTGCTGTCAACCTTGTAGGTTGTGGAAGGCTAGGGGCAACAGCACTTCCATCTTTATAGTTGTGAGTGGTAGGCTTCCTTTTTGCCATAATTTAGCTTTCAATTTTTCTTGCCAACCTGAATGTTTTCTCCAATGAATCAACTTCCCAAAGGTGAACCTCATGTTGGATGTTATCATTTAAATTCCCTATGAACACATCAATCATTTCCTCCTCTAGAATATCTTTTACCCTTATATTCAATTTTTGGAAGTCCTCAATGTGCTCCACCATTGAACCCTTTTGTTTGAGATTTATCAATTGGCTAAAAAAGGTGTTTCTTTTTGTATCCTCATAATGGGCTATCATTTCTTCAACAAAAAATTCCCAAGTGACAATTTGTTTATGAGAGCAAAGCCATTGATACCATACAAATTGATTGGGTTCCAAATATAAAGTTGCAATGCGTACCTTTTGTGTGCTTTGCACATTATGGATATCGAAATATTGCTCCATCTGTAGTATCCATGTTACGGGATCCTTGCCATCAAACTTCCCAAATCGATATTTGGAACATGGTATGTCTTCAATCCAATGTTAGAGTCTATGAAATCATAAATAACATTTCTTTTGTTCTCATCATGAGTTTCCTTTACTACCCTTTCGCCATTAGTAAGCATTTCTTGTAGCAACTTTGTCAAATCTATCTTCAAAATTTCCATGTTGCCTTTAAGTTTTGCTTCTATACCACACATCTTAGCTTCCATGCCATCCATCTTAGCTTCCATTCCATTCTTTAAACCATCCATCTTAACTCCAGTTACTTTTTGTGAGAGCGAAATTTGTTGCACTTGGTCCTGTAATTTTGATATATCATGTTGCATTTCTTCCTCTTCTTCATGTGTCATAGTAGAGATTTCAGGTTGCTTACTAAGTATTTCCATTTCCTTTCTTCGGGTCATCAATGAATAATAATTATGCTTCACAATGCCCTTTGAATCACTTCAAACTACTTTCTCAAACAAGGCTTATGCAATTTTATTTTTTTAACTACACACCCTTTTTTTCCCCTTTGTATGAGCTTGATCTTGAAATGCCCGTAACTCTGTAATTTGGGATCTCCAAGTTCTAAAATTTCAGTTTGCGATAGCCCTCTAGGTCTTATTTCCAACCCCAAAATTCTTATTGCAATTGTATTCTCAAAGAAAGAGTTATTCCCAATCTCCCGCGATGACCTAATTATAGACTAGTTCAGTGGAGCGAACTTGTATGACGTGCCACGTGTCACTGTTGTGACCTTAGGTTCTTAAAACAATACCCAATAAACTAAATTCTAGCTTCTTTCTATCATTTTTTACGAAATTTGAATCAAATTCTCAGAGAGAAAGTTATGACAATTTTCCCAACGTGACCTGTTTGAGATCCAATTCGGGAGCCTGTAAAAACCCTAACTTCCTCAGTTCATATATCCAAAAATATAGAGAGACAATATCTGAAATTCGGTCATGTAGTTCATCACAATTTCATCTCAGATTTTTTTTAATTTTAGCTTCTGAAACTTCGTAGAAAAAAAATTATAGTGAAAATTCCACAAGACCTGTTTGAAGCAGCAAAACCCTAGAATCCAAAGCTCTGATACCAATTGTTATGCAACTAGCTCACAAAATCGAAGAAAGATAAATCAACGATTTGAAACATAGCCTCTTCGAGGGGGAAACCTCCTTTACTTTACACAAATGAAAAATTATTGAATGATACAAATGACAATACCTCCTTTCTATATATAGGATTCTAAGGGATCACAATATAATCAGAGCCGACATAACAATAATAATGTAAGGGCACAACAATAACAATAGTGGGCTTCTATGGGGTACAATAATAATAATATGGGGACAACATGGGCACAAAAAAAACAATAATGGGTACAATGGCAATAATAATAAGGGAATACACTAATATTATAGGGACCTAACAAAGAACTAGGAATTGTAAATAGAATAGAATCAATTATTCAAGCTATAAAAGTTCTCATGAATAAAACTCTAATGCTAAAGACAAAGGAAAAGTGTGAAAATGTTCTAGTGAAAATCAATAAATTCTACAAAAAAAAATTATATTCTCCAAGAGAGAAGTCTTCCATCTTTTAAGAATTCATATGGTTAGATGGTAACAAAAGACCAATATGAAATATTGTTAAAGAGAGAGCGAGGGAACATGAAAAAGTTTGTTGGAATCAAGGGAGAGATTAGTGGTCATAATTACTTCAAATGTTAGCTGATGAGATTTCAATATGCTACAAAATAAAACACTAGTTCATAGTAAAACCTTCTTATGAGAAGTATACTGATGCAAAGTAATCGTACAGACAACTGATGGATCTCAGTTATCCAACAAACGAAGAATAGGAGAATTTGGTTAAATTTATTCAATAAATTTAGCTTCTTAATGCTAATAAATCACAACTATTAAGCATTTCGAGCAACAAAAACATAGTAGTTTCAAATAAATTGAACCTTAATGTAGAAATTAAGCAGAGTTGCAGACATTTTTGAAGCAATTTTCTGAGCATTTTTCTATTTTTAGTTAAAAGAGGTGTTGTGAACATCCCGATTTTATCTCGAAATCATGATTTTTTTGCCTAGCCGATGTTTGTCGAGTTTTACCAATATTTTGATAGTATCTTGATTTTTCCAATATTTTCCAATTTTTACTAATATTTTCTCGATTTTTACAATTTTTCAGTTTTCTAGACCCTTGTCGATTTATCCTAATATCGATGTTTTCAACATTGGTTAAAAGTTGTTTAGACATTATCCAAAGCTTTGGATAAAAAACACTTTTAATGTAAATCTCTTAAGAGACATGATATTTTGTAAAGAACTCTATATATACCTTATTTTTTTACTAAGAAAGGGTTGATACTTGGAGCAAGTTTTTATAATATTGTCGTAATACTTTCAACTTGGATATAATCAAAGGCTTATGGTTTTCATTCATCACAACAATTGTGTACTTCTGAGTTCTTCTTGTAATTTCATAGTCTAATTCTGTGCATATTTGAGAATAGTATAGGACATTAGCATAGGCTATATTCAGTATCAATCACCCTGGTGCCCCTATGCAAAGTTATGTTCACAACTGAGTTAGAAATTGAACAATTTGTTTAATTTACTACCCATAAATATTTAGGTTGTTTCCTCTATGTTGTACTTGCATATATTTGTGTTGACTATAGAGGTTCATCTATACGTGTTTTTTATTATTAGATGACTAATGTTTAGGGAGAATGTTTAGCCCTCTAAGCCCCTCTCAATTCCTTTTTCAATTCCTCTTAATTCCTTACATTGATGCTTTGGCTCAATTCTTTAGCTAATGACCATTTACAAAGATACAACATGGGAGATCAAGATAACAAATTAAGAAGCACAAACATAGGTAACAACAGATTGAGAAGAAAATTTGTAACAAAGGATGTTGTAATAGATTCCATAAAAACATGCCAATGTTAAATCTATTGAAAATGCTATAACAGTTGATGTTAACGCTCATTACTATTGAAAATGTTGAAATTGTTGTAAAAGTTGATGCTATAGCAAATACTACTATTGAAACTACTGAAACAATGACCATTACAGTGGATGTTTTAACAACAGATATTGTAACAGGGGATGTTGTAATATCATATGTTGTAACAATTGAGGGGGTAGAAAGTCATTTCATCTTACTTGTCAAAGATTGAAAGTGGGCAGCCAAAGAGGTGTTTATGCCACCCAACGCTATACTAGAACTTGGGGGATCAAGAAAACAAATTGAGAAGAACAAACATAAGTAACAATGGATTGAGAAGAAAATGTTGGAACAATGGATGTTGTAGCAACAAATTTTGTAACAACATATTCCATAAAAGATGTTGTAACAGTGGATGTTGTAACAACAATCCATTTCATCTTTATTTTCAAAGCTTACAAGTAGGAAGCCAAAGAGGTGTTTCTTAGTAGCTTTGCATTTGTGTTATTCTTCTTTTGAGACCTGTGTAATAAAGTTGTTGGTTTCTTTCATTAATAGATTTATCAATTTTGTGTGAATAGTTGAGATACTTGTGACTTTTATCTAAGAAACCTTAATGAAGCACTTTGTAGTCTCTGCATCTTAGTTTCTTTCATTTAATGCTCTATGTTGTATATCTAATGCATAGGATTGTGTTTATCCCTAAGCTTTAAACCTTGAATTTCTTTATGTTCTTCTCTCCATATTACAACGTCAATTTTAAAGGTTGCAATCACAAATAAGTAGGCTAGTTGAATGTATTCATTAATGTTATGAAACCAGGTCAAGAAAAGATAGAAAAGATAGATCAACGCCTTATAATTTAGCCTCTTCGAGGGGGAAACCTCCTTTACATTACATAAATGAACAATTCTTGGATGATTCAAATGAAAAGACCTCCTCTC
>APFE031271420.1:0-14734 GCA_000404065.3 Pinus taeda | reverse complement strand
AAGCTAGATTTTACATGTCTACATATTTTATGAGTATAATCTGTGTGCACAATTCATTCCCTGGAATGAATTAGACTTGGACACCACAAGAGCCTACTGTGCACATCTACTGCAGGTTTCTTTCAGAGTGCATCCATAGAGGAGTAATGGAGAAGCTGACTAGTCACTTCCTTATTCCTCTATACAAGATGATCTTTGAGGAAGAGCCACTTTGCATGTCGCTTGGGGAAATGGAAGCAGTATCAGAGATCGCCAATTGGTTTTCCTCATCATATGCCACTTTCCTTAGAGTGTTCGGTGGGTAAAAGTCACCACATATTTTGCCAAGGTATGCCATTGATAAACTCATCATGAAAGAAGTTGTGTATCACCTCCCCACAGGGTTATCAAAAACTCCGCATAGGAAGAAGAAATCATTGGCATGTCCTTCCTTTGTAGATCAGATTGTACGAGAGTAAGAACTTGAAATTTGGGGATACTAAAGGGAAGGAAATAGAGAAATTTGCATTCAGTACTTGGGATTACAATCCATATGATCTGAGGAATATTTTCAAAGTCGATTGTGCAAGAATCCATTTTCGGTTGCTACACGAGACTTTTCACTCGCCTGAGGAGGATGCATGGAGGAATTGTTATAACGCCTCAAAGTCTTGCAAACCAATCAAATTTATAGGTACATTGAAGATTAATTCACAAAAGGAAGCTACTCCAAAGGCAACACCAGTAGAAGAAAACAACCTACTGCACGAGAAACGCAAGAGGAAGGTTGCATATAGCCCGGGGGGAGAGCGAAGCCACAAGATGAAAGCTATCCATCTATTATGAAAGTGGCTTTAACAAAAGAGAGGAAGAGGAAATAAAATATGTATGAAGAAGAAAAAAGGCAGAGGGAAGAAAAAAAGCATAAGAGGAAAGAAGAAGAAGAGAAGCAAAAAGAAAGAAGAAGAGGAAAGGCGAAGAGCGAAGGAAATAACAAAAAAACAACACAAAGACAAGTTGAGGAGGAGAGAAAGCAAATGCAGGACAAGCATATTGCTCAGTAGAATGAATAATTGATCGAGATTGAAGATATGGAGGCAGATCTGGATCCATAGAATGAAAATGTCGATGTAATGTTGAGCACACACTAGGTCACCATTCAATCTTCACCTCCTCCAGCAATAGAGCTAGCTTTGAGAAGGGAAGAGGAAATTGTTCCTCTTGTCAACATCTGATGATGGAAACATACAATATTTCATAAGATGAACTTCAAAAGAATATTGTACAATCAAGGAGAAAACATTTCCCAGATGACCGCTCATTCCAGCATTTCTTAGAGAAAGGGTGATTGTGGCGAACACGAGGAGGAATCCCGATGCCATTTTTATAGTCAAGTTAGCCTTCACTAGAGAATAAAGTCAAACGTCGAGTACTTGATGCCCAAGAACAATCAAATGGCAAAGAACTTGCATGTCATGAGGCAAAGAAGTTGAACAAATTTGCACAAAGATCAAGAACACATTTCCCACACAGGTCTATCTGTAAGAGATTAAGGAAGTGATAATTGGAAAATTATCGATTTTTGGAGAGACCATGCAGAACCTTTATGAGGAGCTTGTCATCGTGAATAAGGTAGTTGTCCATTTGCATGGATTTCAACAAAAGTGTAAATATTTTGTCAAAAATTGTAGGAATGTACAAGCTGATATCACTATCATGCATGAATGGTCAATATGATATAAAGGGTTGTCGCTTTACTTGGGAAAGAAAAACAAGCAACAAGGAGAGCTAGAGAAAGCAAGAGTTCGGATGTTGATCCAGAACAACAAAAAACTCACCTCATTCATTGGTTGTATTTATGCATCTTATGCATGACTATACAACGACATGGATATTTGGTGAGATCGCACATGATCCCATCAATTGGCTCACACATTGAAGCCAAATGTAAGAACCAGGTCAGGCACGATGTAGAAGAATTATTGGAGAAGCTTAGACAGATCGCCACCAAGGGGGATCTGGAGTTGAATAGTTAGGACATGAAGAAGCATATTTGTGGTCCTATCCAGGTCAATAAAATGTTACTCATGCTCTAGAAGGAAACACAGGTTGGTTTCAAAACAATGTACCCAGATGCCATGGAAGCTAGACTCCGCTTCTAACGATACAACATCAGAAAATTTTGGGATGTCATCGCACAGTACCATGCTTGGCACCGGTATGTGACAGAGAGGCATCAAGTGGAAGTTTCTCAATTCGAGTTTCCCAAAACTCAAGCTTAACTGTTTTGTCTTATTAGGTTGTCTAGTGGGCTCCACCCAGTTTTGTCTTATATGGGTACAAATGCATTGTAATATTATTTTGTAATTAATTTGTAATTGAAATTCCAAGTGTCAATTGTGGAATGTGAAGAGTCATGATGTAATTGAAGAAACATTTTGTAAATAAGTTGAAGAGTCATGAGGGAAGTCCAAGATTCAGAAAGGGGAAGTAAAGATTCACCCCCCTCTTGTTATAAATATACCCTCATAACTCATGTAAAAGGAATTTTGGGAGCCAAGCTTTTGGGTATGCTTAGGCTTATAATCAAGAGCTTGGAAGTTGTTGAGAGTCTTGGCTTCTCCGTAGCATAGAGGGAGTATCTTTCTTTGGAGGAGAAGGTGTTGACTTCATGTTTCACTATTGGGGCTAGTGAATCATCAATGGTATATGCATGATTGGAAATATCGCTTTAATAAAAGCTCGGAGTCGACACACTTTGATGCATATGTTGTGGATGTAGTACGACTATTCTTGTTATGTTTACAATGTATGTTATTTAAATTACACTAACACTTATGAACTATTTTGTTTGCTTTAGCATGAATCTTGTTTAATGCATGTTGTTGTATTATTTCCATCACGTTTAACTTGTGAACTATTTTGCAGGATATCTTGTGATGTCTTTACGCTCATGTGTTCCTTTTAAATTGCATACTATTACAAGCTTCTCAGGGGCTCACTTTATTTCCCTTGTGTTGTGTTAGAACCTTCATACATTACACTTGACCTTCCATAGAGTCACACACTTGTTCCCACCAAAGTTACCATACATCACTCTATGCGTTGTTACATTCAAGGCACATCATTAATACCCACTGCATCAACATCTGGGTTGTATTCCGGATAGGGATCCTACACCAAACGGTGTGAGGTCTAGTTGGGACTTCATATTGGGGAAACCCCCTGAATGTTGGCGGGTCCAGCACTGTCAACAAAACCCACAAAAAAATAAACAAGATATTTGTACCTTTTGATGCATTTACAAGTAAGATAAAACTATATGTCTTGATATCAAGAATCTATTTATAAATGTAATAGTAGTATTACATAAAAGTGTCATAAAACAAAGACCCATAAGGGTTAAAATTTCAATCCTCATGGAGAGAATTCAAGGCAGAGTGCCTTAAATACTATGCAAAAGAAATTAAAGAACTGTATATATTCCAGAGATAAAATACATTGCATAGCCAAGTCTAACTGTAATAATATCACATATCTCTTCAATTCCTAAGGGTTGGAAGGCCTCAAATTCTAAAAAAAAACTGATAAAGTGGGGCAGATGTATCAAATAAAAATCAAAGAACCCTCATGCAGGGAGGCCATGCAAGTCCTTAATAAATTATTAAATAAAAACCGACAAACAATTCAAGCAAAGCAGAGAGGAACTATAACCACTACAGTATCCCAACAATTCCTTAAAACCCTAGCACTATGAACAAACCCAATATGGGAATAAAAAAATGTTGAGAGTGTAGTAGTCTATCTACATTCTTTGAATTCCATTTAACCATTATAATAACCTAGTGTAAAGGAGCGATAAAGTTAGAACCTAGAACCAACATCAACCATTCAAAAAGAAAGGTAAAATCCCCCTAACAACCCACTTTTCCATTGTAACAAAGATGTATACTTACGAGAAGAAACAAGTAGATGAAATGAGTCACAAACCTTATAATAACAATACATGTAATTAAAAGAAGAAAGCAAGCAATAAGGTTAAAGAACAATCTTACTTGTGGAGGAGAAGAGAGTTTGCATTTCCCTTTCCATCGTATTTTGCAAGGAGGAAAGTAAAAATTTTGAAAATTTGATAACAGTAAAATTAATGCCAAAATAAATTAAAGCTATGGATTTCCCTTTAAAAATCCTTACTTGAAATATTTCCTAATAACTCCCTTGACAATAGATAACATAACTTAGCAAGGTTTGAGCAAAGACCTCCATGTTCGAATAAGAGTAGCAGAATGCCCCAAAAACCTCACCCCATTGAGGAATATAACCTAGATATGCAACACAGTAGCCAACAAAAGCCCAAAATATCACTATGAGAAAATGGAAGGAAAACCCAAAAAAATTGTTGTGGGAAAATGATAATAGAGCCACATATACCTCTTGCAGTCGCATTAGAAACAAAACAGGAAAACCATGAATTTTAATGCAAGCCATTGTAGAAACCTTATGAAATTCAAGGAACGATCCATCGATAACTGGATTCCAAAGGAAGATGAATTAGGGTTTGAGATTGGAGAGCGGAGATCTCAACCTCTATTGAGGAAAATGCAAAATTAGATGATGTTGGCGGGATTGGGTAGGTCGTTACCCTAACCTCTCGCTTAAACAATCTAAGTTTTCCCTTGCTAAGATACAATCTTGATTGTTGGTTTGTCAACGTGTACCGATGCCACATAGGAGTGGGAAAACCCCTCCATGTGTTAAATTCGATGTGATCAAATTTTAGATGTTAGACCAACAATTTGAGCATATATGTGGAAATCAAGTACAAGCCAACATAACCATATCAATGGAGATACCATTATACAAGAAAGCGTAACCTTGGTATAAAAGAAAATGCACTCTATTTAAGAAATACCAGTAGTCATAGAGACTCATAACAAAATTATGTATATTCATATACATTATAAAGTGCAGAAAGAAAGGTTAGCACATTTAATGACTATAATAGTCCATGTATGATTATAAGTCCAAAACCAATTATAATACTTTAATTGATGGGAACTTCTATGTTGATTGTTTAAAGCATGCATGTATTTTACAAGTGAAGAAAGATAGACCTATATATGTAAGTGCGTGCCAATGGGAGAGTAATAAAGGAAATTTGAGCTAGTCTTGACAAAGGTATCATTGAGCTCTAAATATAAATGAATACACGAGGGAGAACTTTGGAGCAACCTATAGGAACAAAAAAAAAAGAATAGCGATGATATGCCTTAAGTTTAATTTGTGTTCGAGTTTATAAGTACATTTTGTTGATGACAAAAGATGGCAAGTTTTTCTTTCAAAATTAAAAAAATAAAATAAACCTCTCCTTTTTACAATATAATTTCTACCTTATACACTTACGAATAATTGAACACATAAATCTTGACAGTCATTTTATTGCTACATTGGGTATGTTACATGGACTAAGAATTTCTTAGCCATAAGGTGTAATATATTTTTCTATGTTCTTAATAACTTAACATAGAGATTAATTAATAATTCACATTACCTCTTACGATACCTATATATAGCTATTAACCGGAAGCCTAGTTTTTATGGTGTCTCTCTGAATTGTTGGACTTACATTCTATAAGTTGTCTATAATAGTCCATATATTTTAGAGGATATCGTATTTTGTTCAGAATGTTAATATATCTAAAACCATTTTAGCATTATATCAAAATTTATCTAAATTAATACAAGCATATTTCTATACATTAGTAAATAGGCAGTGAACTCACACTTCCAGGCCCAAATTTATTGCAACTTGTTAATTTTCGTCTCCAGTACTAAGTTATAATTTGGGGGATGAATCCATATTTCTTCTCTACGGTCCTTTTCTTTTTAATACTACATAATATTGAGTTTAAAACTTTTTGCAGAGGATATATATATCACCTTTCATTACCATGAAGTGGGGTAGCCTCTCCCTTAAGGTCGAACACTACCCCACCTTCGATAAAGCCCTTTCAATTAAGAAGTAAAATCTTGAACTTCTTAATTTCAAGGAATGGTAGCAACACACACACACACACACACATTTGATTCGGTCTTATTTTAAATTAAGAGTCTAATCCTTTCTCCATTTAGACTCACAAACCAAAGGTTTTCTTATTTACCAAAATACGATATGTATATATATTTCCCATATTTCCTTTCTCGAATTGATCGACTATTTTTCATTATAAATTATTCTCAACAACTTCTCAATTAAATATGTTTAAATTCAATCTTGAGAAGAATATATTCCTTATGTTGTTTCAATTTAATCCATATGTTGAAGTAGGTGCACCTTACACTTACTCTTCTTCACTGTAACTATTCAAGAAATCACACTATTTATTTCCCTCTCACAGTTGATTAGAAATAGTCCCAAAGTATGGCTTCTTGTTAAATATATTCTTATACTTCACACATGCAACTAAACAAATAGTATCAACTAAATATAGGTTTTCCAAGGTACTATGTAAGTATGAACTTCAGTTCTCAAATAATCAAACCAATATACTATTCCTTTCTAAAAAAGATTGAAGTTTATATCATTTCCTATATAACAAAATTTAACTATATAGTTTAGTGGTACAATCTCAAGCATGTACTAATAAACTATGAATTGAAAGGATTTGATTTCCATATTCTTCACGCACATATGTAATAACAAATTATAATATGTATATAGATAGTCTAATTCATAGGTAACCATTTTACCTATGCATGCATGATTCAACTCATACACATAATATCTTATTTCTTTTAACATCCTAAACAATGCTCATTACAGTAGTAACCTTAAACTAACATATAATTCAACATGTAAGAAATAAAATAACAATAGTCTAAGCACAACCTGCCATTTGGGAATACTCAAGATTAACAGAGCACGTTCCACCCAACCAATGAATTGTGACCAACAATTCCCTCCCGAGCTTAGACATTCTTGCCTACAACCTTGTGTTCTTGAGTGATTTTCTTATAGATCTTCCCAACAAATGTTTCCTTAGCAACATCCTGCTTTAAGGGTCTACATTCCATAGTTACCTAAGATTTTTATTTTAAATTAAGAAACAATCTTTCTTTTTCTTTAAAGTATGCATTTCTCTCCCACTGTGCTTTATTCTTCTTTTCACCCAACTTAGCATTTCTCTCCACCAAAGTGTTTAGCATAATCTTTCTCTCCCTTTATGCTGATTTATTTAGAAACTTTCTCCTTGGGATTTTAGGAGAAAGTTTGGGAAGGTCGACCATGTGGACTTAACCACTAACACCTTTTTATAAATGGAAATAAATTGTTGATACTCAAATGGTCTTTCTTAAATATTCCCAAGCAACTCATTTATTAATTTAATAAATTAAAAATTAATTACATAATGAAATGAATTCAATCATGACTTCCATAGCCATTAAGTTCATAATAATCCTTGTTTGCAAGTTTATGTGGTTGTCAGAATTTGGAGGATTTGCTTCCATATATTTATCGACAATGGTCACTTTTAAGCGATGTTTCAAATCCAAATCACGACCCATCATTGAGAGAAAATTGATGAGACAAGAGGAAAAGTGATAAGGTATAAATAGATAAACAGAAAAGAAAATAAGCCAAAAAGTGGTAAAACATAAAACCTAAAATCTCTAAGAGAATGACTTAATTAATATATGGAATTAATTAGGAAAATAAAACAAAGAAAACAAGTGTAATTAATTAATATTTCGGTATTAACTAATTAGAAAATATATAAATAAATAATTAATATATTAATTAACTAATTATTATTAGAACTAATTAATTTAATTTTATTACTAACTTAATATAATCATAAAATGGTTGAAAATAACGAATTATTTAATATTTATATTATAGCATATATTAAAAAACGTTCATATAATATATCTTATTATATTCAAATTTAATTAATTAAATAATTTATTATTTATTAATTATTCTAATTAATATATTAGACTAAACTCTAAGTTAATAAAATTAAATGTAAAATGCAAATAATTAGATAATTTTATTTCTTTATTCATTATGGTTAATTTATTAGAATTAAAGCCTAAGCTAATAAAAATTAATTATATATATTAAAGTAAAATGTATACCAATCTAAGAACTATACAATTAAATTAGATAGAAAAGAAGAAATATTAATATTAGTAGAGTAATATTATTAATATTAAGACTTTATTGAGAGCAATAATGTTAATAATAACATTATTAAATTAATATTGAAGGAGAAGGAACAAATTTCAGAGTTGAGGGAGTATAGGGAGACAACTCCTACTAACTTCAAGACTGCCATCCTTATTGAGGTTGTTTGGATGTCTTAATATTTCAAGAGCCTCCCTGAATCTTCTCTTAAAATAGTGATCTTCCTATGCAAAGATAGTAGTATATTATAGGCATATGTGATGGTTAGTGTAGAGAGAATTCTCTGCAAGAGCAGAGGTGCGAGAGCATTGATTTTTAATACTGGCACAATTTTCTTTTATTCTTGTTTTGAATGACCTCCCAGTTTCCCTAATGTAGATTTTTACATAGGAGCAATTGATTTTATAAACTCTTAATTGTTGTTGATCAATGTTGTCTTTAACTAATTTCATTTTTTGTTTTAAAGTTTAAAATGGTTTGAATACTGAGCCAATTGATCTAGGTGGATATTGGTGGTCGTCCGCCTATTCCACCTAGACCTCCAGTCGATTTTGTCTGTTTCCTTTATTATTACAACATTTACTATTTTCAGTAGTTTTTTAGGTCCTGAACTTTTGGAGTTGTTTTGTCACCCTAAACAACATTTTTTTGAGGTTTGTAGTAGGCCTATAATCACAGGCACAAAATCTTGTAGTACTCGGAGAGATATTTCCAAAGAAGTATCATACGCGCCAAACAAAGATCATATGACCAAGTTACGACCCCGAGAAGTTGGCTACCTAAATAACCCCAACGAGGCCCATAAACTCTTGGTGTTTCATCTATTGGGGTTAGGGTTTTAGTTTTTTATGGTTTTCCTTTGATGTTCAATAATAAAAAGTCCCTTGAGTCTCATTGTAACACAATTCAAAGGCATGTAGCCGCCACATCTCTTCTCATAGATAAGCTACCCTCGCTCGAGCTAGTTTATTTCTGTTCTATATGTAAGCATATTTCAGCTCTTTGATATTAATGAAATGAAGTTTTATTTCTGCTGCATCTTTGTGTTCATGTTTATATCTATATTTTTTGGTGTTCTTGCATAAGTTTGGATCACCAATATTCCTTTTTCTGAGAATTTTAGCTATTCTATCTGTTACGCCACTAATGTACGGGAGGTGGGACTTCATGCTGGAAGGTTGTAAATTAGTTATTATATGTGAGGGGTTCCTCTTCTATTTGGCTCTCTTGATGGCCTTATAAATGTCTTTATCCTTGTATCCAATCTCTTTAAAGACATTACTAAGGTGATCCAATTCTTGATCCAAGCGATCTTTATTAGATATCCTAACGGCTCTTGAGGTCAATGTATTGAGGATTCCAAAACTCTAAGCTGGTAATGGTGGGAATTTGCATGAAGGTAACTATCAGTATGGGTATTGTTTCAGAATACTTGGTGCCCTAAGATCCCATCCTCATTTCTATTAATTAATAATTGTAGGAAAGGAATGCAATTATTATCTTCAAGTTCGATAGTGAATTTTATGTCATCAGATATTCCAATAATATGTTCTAATAATTTGTTGAGTTCTTCCTTGCCATGTTTCCATTTCAGATTAGTATCATCAACATACCTTTTTCCATCTTCTAGGTTTTAATGGGTAGGAGTCTAATGCTTTATGTTCAATTTTTTCCATGTATAGATTTGCTACAACAGGAGAAAGGGAAGAGCCCATAGCAACATTTGTGACTTGCTCATAGTATTCTCCTTGAAAGCTAAATAATGTTTAGAGAAGGAAAATTTCTGCAAGTTTGACAATTTCAGGGTTAGTTATCTCATAAAGAACATGGATAGCATCATCTAAGTGAATCTTAGTGAATAATGAAACTAGATAAAAAATAGTGATTAGGTCATCGTTGTCCACTTTTTCCTCCTTCATGAGCTTTACAAAGTCATATGAATCTTTGATGAAGGTATCCGTGTGGAAAAACCTGTCTTTGATTTTTATTTATTCTACAAAATCTATCTGTGCACTGCTGACATAAATTCTAACGAAATGATTTGCACTTATACTCAAGGCATCAACTATTTTTTTCCTTTTCCTTTAATGTTCTTGATGACAAATTCAAATTCACTCAAGAATGTCATTAACCTTTCCTGTTTAGCATTCAACTATTATTGACTGAAAAAATACTTTAGACTTATGTGGTTAGTAATAAGAGTAAAATTTTTACCCAATAAGTAATGACTCCACATTTTGAATGCTTGTATAGAAACAATTAATTCCAAGTCATAAAAAACAAAAATTTTCTCATGAAGCTTTAATTTTCTTGATTCATAAACAACTACATATTTTTCCTACATCAATACACCACCCAACCCTTCAAGACATGCATCAGTGCACACAACAAAGTCATTTTTCTGGATAAAAAATCTTTAAAATTGGGGCTACTATTAATAGATGTTTGAATCTATCAAAACTCTTTTTACATTTCTTTGTCTAATTGAATTTAACTCCTTTCTTTTGCAAAGAGGTAATGGGATAGGATAATTTAGAAAAGCCTTCAATAAATCTTCTATAATAACCCGTAATTCCCATGAAGGACCTGATGTTTTCTACATCCTTAGGTACTGACCAGTTTAAGATGGCCTTCACATTTTCAAGACAACACGTATGCCTTCTTTAAAGATAACATGACCCAGGTACTAAATTTTTTCGTTATAAAATTCACACTTGTTGAACTTTGTATACAACTGGTGTTCTTTCAAGGTCTACAACACAATTCTTAAATACTCCTCATGTTCTTCTTAGTTTTTTGAATTTGTTAGAACATCATCAATGAAAACCAGTACAAACTTGTGTAGATACTTTCTAAACATACTATTCATTAATCACATACGGTAGAAGGCGCATTGGTAAGACCAAAAGTTATTACTAGAAATTCATAGTGTCTATACCTTATTCTAAATGTTATCCTGTGTATGTCCTCATCTTTTATACTTAACTAATGATAACCTGATCTAAGATCTATTTTTGAAAACATTGTTTCCCATATGACTTTATCAAACATATTATCTATTTGGGGTAAATGATATTTATTCTTAATTTTCAATTTGTTCAACTATTGATAATCTATGCACGTTTCAAAAGTCCCTTATTTCTTTTAACAAACAATATTGGGGCTCCCCAAGGGGAATGCTTGGTTTAATATAGCCTTTATCCAATAAATCTTGTAGCAACATTTTCAATTCCATAAGTTCAAGGATGCTCATTCTATATAGTGCTGTTGAAACAGGTGTGGCTCCTATTACCAGGTGCTGTAGCAGCTACAACCACCCTCCAAAATTCTGGTTCGCATGCAAATTTTGGAACCTACCTTGGATCCTACAATCGATCATCCTCGGTCACTTTTTGATAAGTTGATTATCTCAAGCTCCCCCCCCTGATCTTAAGAGTTGTCCATGTTATCATATTTATGCAGCGTGTGTCATCTTTGGGCATAAGGATTGTTGTTTGTCATGTAAAGGGAATGTTGTTTTGCTTCAAGGGAAATCATGCACGTGTGAGTTGCTATCATCACATAGACATGTTTCACACTCACTTCACACACTCTTGTCATGAAGGTTGTTACATCAAGAAGAGTATGTTTTATACATTCTGGATGGTATGTGTTTCATCACTAAGTGTTCATGTGCGATCACAGTAAAGCCCTATTATTGTTTACATATGTGTCACTGATCTCACACTTAGCCATTTCCTGAATAACCTAGCCTCATCCAGCTTCTCGGAACTATGCAATTTTCTTCTGCAACCATCAAGCTTCCTCTCTTTCCTATTGAAACCCCATAGTGCGCAAAGACCCTAACCAAAACTGCTCTCAAGAAATGCACAGAGCAGTCAGACAACTAGCACTGCTCTCCAGAAATGCGCAGAGTAGTCAGGCAGCTAGTACTACTCTCCAGAAATGCGTGGAGCAGTCATGCAACCAACAGTCAGAGGTTGTGCATAGGTGTCCTCCCAGGAACCCCATCTTGCAGCAATGTCTCGTGCCTAAAAATTGTGCAGTATTGTCCAAGCTGCCATGTCTGTGTTGCAAGAAGAAACTGCACAGTTAGGCCTCCCAAAGCCTCATTCGGGTAGCAGTCACTACCTGCTGAAATATCACTAATATACCTCTCAGTGAATATAAGAAAATGTGACATGCTAAGATCACTCCCAAGGAGTTGGGGAGAAAAACTAAGAAACTAAGTTATGGAAAAAGATCACGACAACATGCAAATTCTGTTGGATGCATGATCATCTTGAGGGTAAGTATGGTAAGTAAAGAAAACCTTTTGAAGTACATCTCTTAGTTGAGTTTGCAAGACTGCTTCTCATTGTCATATCATGTATTCAATAACATGCTTGTGTGCAAACATCAGAAAGTCATTTCATGTGTTTCCTCTACATGTCTTCCTTCCTTTTTTGCTTGTTTGACCAACTGTTGTCTTCAACATATTGATCGCTATGTCATGCTTGCGACCTTGTTCTGTTGATGTTGAAGGTTTGTTTATGAGTTTTCTTCACTATGTAAACATCTATCACACTCACACACAATGTTGTAATCACTTTCGCACAAGTGTTGACACGGTCGTTCGAAGGTCTATCCGAATTGTCGAACTTGTCACTTTCACCATTAGATAGTCCTATAGTCAGTCACACTGACCACATATTGTCTTGTTGGTTCGAGATTTCTTGTCATCAAGTCATGTTGAGTGTGTGTTCGCAAGGACGTGTATACACGAGTTCAATCTCTCACACACTTAACCATTTTTCTGAAGATCTGTTGACCGGACCACCCTCCATCAGCCAAACCTCCACTGAGCTACACTACACGGTCTCATCCCTCAGTGACCAAGCATTGTTGCCCATAATTATTTAGATATTGAGGCCGCATCCTAGGTAGTCTGCACTGCGCAATCCTGGAATCGACCTAGATAACTGTCACCTAGAATAGCGTAGAATTTGCCCAAGAAACTATCTCAATTTGCGCTTCCCACAAGCCTGTCCATCAAGTCTCACGCTGGTTAACCAGAGATTTTGATTGGGCATTGACCCTGGGCTTCACTCCTCCAAAAAAATGCATAGAAGATGTTAGCCTGCTTGCCTACACTAATTGGAAAAATTATGCAGAAAATAGAGACAGGGACCCACTGCCTATCACTGCACTATCTCAGAAAATTGTGTAGCTTTTGTCAGCCAGTCCCCATGTCAGCCGATGTTGCTCCTCCTGAAAATTGCACTGTTTTATTGGGTTGTCCACCAACTTCCTGACACCCTGCTCAGCCTGTAATCTATGTAGAAATGTTTTGCACGACTGCCTCCTAGATCTATGAAGTTTTGGCCAGCAAGCTCTCGTAGCTCGCTCCCAGCCTCCACTAAAAATCTGCGCAGTTTTCACTGCCAGTTCCTCCTGCTGCCCGCATTGTCTTCCCTGTAAAAATTGTGCAGTTCTGCCTCCCAACTGAACCAAATCTCGTAGATGTCACTACTATCTCGTACTACTCAACCCAGCCTCTCAGTGACCTCTACGCAGTTTTACCCGACAGTGTCCTGGAGCCTCGCATCTCAGCCTGAATGTGCTCTGCAGAGTTTCAGAGCCTTGTCTTCTCTCCCAGTCATCTACATCTAGAAATGCAAGAAAATGCATCATGGTAGACTAGGTTATTTCTGGATTTGATGTCATTTCGTCATGAGTGATTGCAGAAATAGGTACATGGATGAGACATGGTGCAAAGACAAACATGATGAACAAGGAGCACATGCTATAAGAATTTCACACGGTTGGATGAACATACGAAGCATACCAAGTAGCAAGTGAAGGAGACACGTCCACATGCATGAAGCATCAAGCGAACACCAATACCATAAAGAATCTACGCAATTTTCCATGTTGAGGTGAAGCTATGGTACACCACGTGCATACTTATCACTCGACAACACAACAACTTGAATCAAACAACACAACCAACATGTGCATACCAATAGTGTCATGTTGAGTTGTGTCACAAGTCGCCTCTTCCACATCACTACTTTGGGTCATAATTGTGTAATCAATGTAATGTAACGTGGAAGTCCAAGAGACCCACGAATGAAGTCAAAGATTCATGTATGTCAAACAATCATGAGGGAAGTCTAATAGTCATGAGGGAAGTCGAATAGTCAAAAGGTCCAGTTTCACCCTTGGCTATATATACCCTTCATTTGTACATGCAAAGGACTTTTCACCTTGGCTCCTCCCACATAGCCTTAGAGTCTGTAGTCTTTTCTTTGAGGAGCGAGTAGTGGCTTCAACACCTCACTATCAGGATTAGTGATGCAACATTGTACATATGTATCTTGGAGCTTTCTCTTAATTCAAAAGCATATTAACAGACCAGCACATTTTCACACATATATTGTATTCATTTGTAAGACTATTCTTTGGATGTTTGTAATGCATGTTGCTTTAAGCTCTATTAAGACAATTGAAATATTTTGGTTTTTCTAGTACATATGATTTTGAAAATGTATTGTATCAATTGTTAAAGTTGTCTCGCCCATGTGG